>OZ014490.1:33209048-33268161 GCA_963965965.1 Trididemnum nubilum
GCAAATCTGTGGTTAAAATTTGAAATGAGGCAAAAAGCCACATTAAAATTAACATGCAAAAAGACAATTGCACTACTGTCTGCACTAAGAATAGCACAAGACATTGCACACAATAAATTCTAGAAATTGTCTTTAATGACTTTTTTGTTGTTGCATATTATCAACCAGCATTTTAACGGAGAAATGATATCCTTTTTAATTGCTTTCGTCATCAATGGATCGATGTGTGTGATTGAATTTCTTTTGTGAGATTTGATCTCACACAAACAACAAAAACCAATATCGCATAAATATGTTGTGGGCATTTGAATGAGAACAGAAATTGCCTTTTATGCTATGCCTTCTGCATTCTTGCACATTCGGTAGGTGCACCCAAAATTTGGTATATGGTGTCTCTTTAAATAATGTTTTGATGCTGAAATCTGAATGAAGATCAATTAAATCTTCGGTTTGAGTAGTAATACTATGACACGTGAAAGGATGTAAAAGCCAAGAATAGCATCAAGTGGCATTCTGTTTGGGCAGTGAAATGCTTATTTTTTTGGCAGTGAAATTCTCATTATTTTCTTGCTGCAATTTAAGATGTGCTTCATAAGTGAAAGCAGTTGCATCTGAAAATTGTTTCCTTATTCTGTCATGAAGTCGTGCAAACGGGGAAAAGTCTGAAAAATTTTTTGATGCAACTTTGTTCCGCCACAGAGGTAGTTTTTGTTGTTTGTGTGAGATCTGTGGTTTTTGTTGTTTGTGTGAGATCAAATCTCACAAAAGAAATTCAATCACACACATCGATCCATTGATGACGAAAGCAATTAAAAAGGATATCATTTCTCCGTTTAAAAATGCTGGTTGATAATATGCAACAACAAAAAGTCATTAAAGACAATTTCTAGAATTTATTGTGTGCAATGTCTTGTGCTATTCTTAGTGCAGACAGTAGTGCAATTGTCTTTTGCATGTTAATTTTAATGTGGCTTTTTGCCTCATTTCAAATTTTAACCACAGATTGCATGAGCTCGTCACAAGGTTTTTTTAGGGGTGCACCATTAAAAAGGTTGATGAGCACTGACCTACAGAACGGTCAGCTTAGACACGATGCTTTGTAACATTTCGCTATGAATCATTCCAACTTTCAACTTTTTACTATTCTGCAGTACCTTGAAAAACCAAAGAGTAAAAAAATGGGACAATCATGAAGTTGTTCTTGCTAAGAATTAGAACAAACCAACCCAGAAATGCTGGACGCGAGAAAATAATGTTTGAAATTTCATCCACTGCTAGTTGTTGACTCACATTACAGCAGTTGTGATTGTAATGATAAATCATATTTTCTTACGGGTTGAACTTGACTAACATAGTTTCAATAATTTAATGAATGTCATCGCCTGGACTTGAAGAGGGACGTAATACGAGTTTCTAGGTAGAAATCGGTCTTTTTCTCATTTTATGTAGTGGTTTGTAGGGCAGTATGGGTGTTAGAAAGCAGTCAAGATGGATAAGCACCTTAACATATTTTAGTCAAAATAGCAAAATAGAAATTTTTCTGTTGATAAATTTACAAAACAAACTCTACAAACTGATTTAGACTAGGTCAAATATGTAATTTGAGCAATATTGAATCAAAAAAAGCTTAGATACGAAGTATTTTGACTGACAAACTTAATGCTAAAGAGGGCAAAAAATCCATATTTTTCGACGAAAATTCAAAATTTCAAATTGCATGCTCTCTCCTCTCTCTGTCAAGCGGAATGAGCTGAAATTTGGTATGTGGGTTTTCTATCACCAACCTAACAATTTTGCGAGGGTAATGGGTTAAATTTGAACAAAAAGTTTTTTTGGAACAGCCCTAATGCCTAAGCATAGAAGCTACCGTGGCTTTTTTGTAACAGTAAGGTAAAAATTAAGATTAATCAATCAAGCAACGCTTTGCGCGGACGGGACTTGATTCTACAATGCTTTGCGAAAGTGCGCATTTTCGTTGCATGGTAGGGTATATTTGATTATATTGAGTGTAGTATCTATTGTATTGTTATACCTCTATTTGATACTATACTACTGTTATACTACCATACTATTTTATCTTGAGCAGTGGTCGAGTGGGATAGAGCGTCTGCTACTGAAGCGGTAGACTTGGGTTCAATTCCCGGTCGGGTCCAACCAAAAATTGGTATTCACAGCTGTTCCAGCATCGGTATTAAAAAAGTCCATTAGTTTCAGACTGTTTTATATTTTTGTTTTGTCGTGTGCTAGAGTAGGGTCATTTTGGAATTTCAATTTGCCTGGGTGTTAGATTTTTTGCCTTTGGCAAAAAAAGTGGGGAAATCCAAAATGGTTTTTGAAATTGGACCCCATTTACCTACTGCCCCCGTGGATTTTTTGAATCGCGCCCTCCAAAATATACTAATATCGATAGAAATAGAACCATTAGTGCTAGATATACAATGTTGGTACTAATAGTTAATGCTTTTTAGAGAGGAAGACATCTATGACCTTGAAAGTTGCATCATGGTTACTTTAAACTTTTTTAATTTTTTATTAAAAAAAAAAACTATAACGTTTTAGCATGAATTGCCAAATCAAAGGCAGGTCAGTTTAAGTAAACAATTTACTGCAGCAATAATCAAACTTACCTAAATGCACACCACTAAATATTTGTTCGATTTTTGAAATGGGCAAGGATAGCTGGGATTTGAACAGTTCTTTTGAGATTTTTCTAAAGTGATTAAACTGTAGCTTATTTCCTCCCAAAAGTTGTACAGATGTTTTTAAACCTGTCATCATTCACCAGGTATTTGACAACTTCTTGTTTGGAACTTCGCATTTCATTCCTCATTCGCAGAATTTGTTTATTTTGTGCTTATTGCTCTATTAGTTATTGGAAGCTTATGTTATATCAGATTTTATTTGAGTAGTATGCAGGAAACACAAGTCTGGTAGTGTCCGGAACTAGCCCCTCTCATCATACAATCTGAGCAGCAAGTGACAAAGCTACAATATAAGTTGACAAACTCAAACGCCTGCTGCTACCCTTCATAAAATGAGGATACTATCGCCATCCCAATCACATGGAAAGCAGCATTGTTAATGTTTAAAACACTGAATTTCCAGCTGTCAGAGTCCAGAGATTACCTGTTTGAGTGTTGCAACAAAACATGGCAAAATGATGTCAACTGAGCAAATCCAGATTCAGATTTATTTATTTACTCCAGATTTTTAAACACACCACATGTAAATGCAAATATTTGGGAGACAACGAAAAGACCGTATGGTCAAAGTCAGTTGCCACCTTACTTACGGTTTATAATTAAATAAAAACAATGGTAATGCCAATTAAATTTGTAAATTTCGAGATTCATACAGATATTATGTTTTAGCAAATACTACATGTAAGGAAAACAAAAAGCAGACCACAGCACACAACAATAATTGACAGAAAAAAAGTAATTGTGACTGTGGTTTGAAACCTCATACCACCTAACATCTCATGCAGTACTCTTTTTTCCATCTACAGAATTGCAACTATGTATAGATTTCAATTTTACTGTCTAAGCTTATATCACGAGATTGGAAAAAAAGCAATTGAAGATCGGAAAAAGAATCAAGCAAGCATAGAATGTTTGAGTATAATTACATCAGTAAAGTACCAAAATCAGTTGATTAGTGATATGGGAGACCGTTTTTATGTGACTTATCTGTTCGTTTTTTTGGTGTTAGAATTAGCAGAGAAGGATTTGCTGGCTAAAGCACCACAAAGTTGGCCTATTAATGGCAGCACAGAAATTGGCATGATCAATATAGCCAACTTTGTGCATTCTTCAAAAGTAATTATGGTGAAAGACAAGAGTTAATATGAAATGGGTTCAAACTTAGCGTGGGATACTGGTAGAAATTAACATTTTTAAAGGTAAATTTAAAATAACAGAAACTTTTTGGATTATAACTTTGTTTATTTATATACAATTACTATCATGTCAGATATTACGCAAAAGCTGCATTCAGGCATTCTTTTATGTTGCTGAAGCAAAAACCATAAGTCAAACACCAATTCAATTAAACTCCTAAAACCATTCCACCAATGAAACTAAAAAAAAAGAAAAAAAAAATTTTTTGGCCAAGTTTTTATTTCACGTGTCAAGTAACACTACATCTTCATCCACTAATTGTAAGTGCCCGCTTTCCCCCAAGTACCTAAAACCCATAGAGTTGCAATGTGCATTTGAGTAGCCTAAGTGTGATTATTGCTGCAGTACATCGTTTTCTTAAACTGGCCGGCTTTTGACTGGATAATACGTGCTAAAATGTTATAATTTTTCTTTAAAGTAACAAATTACAAAAAATTTAAAAAATTCAAAGTAACCCTGATGCAACTTTCAAGGTCATAGACGTCTCCCTCTCTAAAAAGCATTAACTATGAATACCAACAGTGCATATCTAGAACTAGTAATTCTATTTCTATTGATATTGGTATATTTTGGAGGGTGCGGTTCAGAACATCCCCGGGGGCAGTATGTAAATGGGGTCCGATTTCAAATAAAATTTGGATTTCCCATTTTTTGGCCAAAGGCAAAAATCTAACACCCAGGCAAATTGAAATTCCAAAATGACCTTAAAAGGGTCTGCCTTAATGCTAGAGGCTAACCCTTGGCCTTTGTTGACTCATTGATATCTTGATTCGTTTCAGTTACAGCTGCTAAGGGCAACCAATTAATTACAAACAGCTCTTTTCAGCTGCTGTTTTGCACGCAATCTTTTGTTGCTTTTTCGAATTCTTTTAAGCACATTTAGTTTTGTTAATTCGCGTCAGAAGAACTGACCGCTTTTAATTTCAAAAGAACAGATAAACTTCGGTTAAATTTCTTAAGGTCGAAAACCACAATAGCCCGGCGGAGCGTCGAAGCCTTGTAATACTTTGGATATTCAGTTTCACTTTGGATTTTATTGTAATTGATAATATTATTTTTCTAAAGTCAAGTGCGTTCTAAAGTTTGTTGGTAAAACAAACAAACAAAAATTACAGTGTGTCCGGAAACAAACTTTGGATTTATGTTCTAAAAATAGAGTTGATACGCCCCACTTTTGACAGCCAAGGTTACTTATTATTTTCGCATGTTGCATTGCACTATGCTGCTTCCTAAACTTATCACCCAAGTTTAAAGTGAAGGGTTCACTTTCCCATTAGGAAAGGCTGAAGTGTTGGTAAATCACGCTCAAGATTGGTTGGCTGGAGCTACCCAGACCTATCCTGTTGGCTAGAGCTTGGTGCGGCAAAATGCTATACAACCCCAGCTGGTACGCTTTATTATTCTACCTCCAGTTGAGCTCGAAAGTACGTTGGCAAAATAAATTCGTTTGCAATTTGTCTAGACGACAGATATCAACTATCAATTCATTGTTTTAGATGCAAAACCGCATGGTGGTGCTAATGTGCAATTTGAAACCGGCAAAAATGCGCGGAATAGTGTCGCAAGCGATGGTGATGTGCGCAAACTGTCCGGAGAAAGTAGAGATCATCGATCCGCCGTCAGGCTCTGTACCTGGAGATCGAATTGTGTTTGAAGGATATCCAGGTTAGTACTGTGGAACTTCTGCTTCGTTCGGGTACAATGTAAGCGTGCATATGGTTTCGAAATATGTAAGTCAAATACAGCATTTTGTTGTTGATTGGCACATTGATTTCGATGTCCAAACGTTGTCGTTAATGCAGTGTTAAGCTTTTGTCTCAGTTCTGGTGCCGAGTCTTGGAATCGGCTCCCTTGTGGGTTAGATTTTTCGAGTTAAGAAGGACCAGGTTCGGTTTTTCTCCGCTAGTTGGGTGTACTTTAGGCTGCCCAGGAGCTGGATATGGCCCTGGTGCCGAAATGAGGAACTAATTTTTAACTTTTAGATTATAAACTTAGTGTTACTTTTGGTGATCCCGATTACCGGTGAAACAGACTTTGTGGTTTTAAATTTTTAATTTTTGGCGTGTTCTGTAATGTAATGCTTTTTTACAATAGTTTGTTTGAAAAAAGCCTGCTGAACTTGATCAACTTTAGCTATGACAAGTATTTGCGTATAGCGATAAATCAAGTTTATTTCACCATACGCTCAAAAGTACCAAATAGCAATACTTAATATTAATAGTTACAGGCATAAACTTAAGCTTTGAGTAGAAAAAACTCAAAATAATTTTAACAAAATAACACTAAAAGTGTTGCCAGCTTTGAACTAAATATTGGGGAAAAAACTGACTTTTGCCTAATTAAAAAATTGAATTATTTAAACATTGGACATTACTAAAAGCTCATATTATTAAGTGTCAAAGAAAGCCAGTCAGCTGTGATTTGGTTTAAGGATAAGAATTTTTAGTTAAGAAGAAAAGCTATTGATTGTCAAAGTAGTCGCTTTTATACGCCTTTCTCTTTTAAACTCTTTTCAAAGGAAATGAGGTTCAAACCTCGCAACGCTCGAATCGTATACGGTGTTGCCAAACTGATCGCCACCGCTGCGGCATTTCTCTAAAAGAAGCTGCGTTGCCCGCTGGCGCAAGAACGCACAAATGGGCACGCCAACTCGTTACACGCTTCGGCGTAATACAACTACTATAATGAAAGATTGATTGATGTTGATTTGAACTACCCTGAGTACGAGTAGAATATGAACTTCATTCCACCAAGATTCTTTACGTGAAAGCGAAATGCGTTATAGTAAGTCATCATGCTCAGCTTTGTTTTGGCAATATATTTTTAAGATTACCGGAATGATTTGTTGCTTTTAACAGGCAAGCCAGATACGCAACTTAACCCTAAGAAGAAAGTTTGGGAGCGAATACAACCGGATTTGCACACGAACAGCGACTGTGTGGCTTGCTATAAAGGGGTTCCGTTCACCGTGGAAGGAAAAGGCGTTTGCAAAGTTCAGACTTTAATTAATTGCGGGATCAAATAGTACTGTAGTTGAAACAAAATGCTTTAAAGTAGGCTATGCTTCCATAGTCTTGTTCCTTGAAGTAGTCATTGCTCTGCGGTATATGATGGTGGAAACTCTGCGACTACTGCGAAATAAAATATTTAATAAATTCAAATTTCTTTTAGCAAGTGGTTTTGAGACTTTTTGTTTCCTGTAAAAATTGTTTCTATGAAACGACGCGAAAAAACATGTTCTTTCATCGTGGAATACCGCATGTTTCACTAAGCGTTCATTATTCTAACATCAATTACGTTACAAATTTCAATAACCGGGGGTTTGGCGCTGGATTTTGCATTTTTTGTGCAAAAATAACTTAGTTTTAGGTTTACGTTAGTAGAAATTTTGGTTTTGAAATGTGGCATAGAAATTACCAGTGCAAAACGATCAAACTGGCTGCGTAAATGAGATATGAGGGCGTTGGCTAACGGTAAAATTTCATCCTTTTTATTTCAAGCAGTTAAAGAAAAAATCAGTTTTAACCTAATTCGTCTGCATTTAAAAAAGATAGTTTTGTAGATGTTCCTTCCATCCCCACCTAGTATTTGGACAAGATGGATCTTGGTTGAGTTATTGCAATCAATTTTATACGTTTTAAGTTTTTCTTTAATTTCTCCGGTTTGAGCAGGGGGTCCGGACTCCCTCTGGATCCGCACCTGAATAACAAGTCAATTTTCTTTTTAATGTCGGTTATTTGTATACGGCAAGCGAAGTAAGTAGAGTGGATGTGAAGTATGCTTGTTCGCTGGCTGCAACGGCCGAGTTTCCCTCTAAAACTAGCAACATTCAAAAAACTATGCTCATTAAAACACGCCTGTTTTTTCTAGAAGCAAACGCTCAAGTAATTAACCTGATTTTGAATAGAAAAGTTTTCATTAGGCTGTAGTCAGCCTTAAACGAGACTGGAGGCAAAATCAATGAGGGAATGTAAAGCTAGGCCAATCGTACCATATTAAATTGGCGTTGACTCCATCCTTCTTTGACCTAGCCGTTCCAAAGATCTACTTCAAACACGATGTTTGAAGTAGACATGATTACAGAGAACCAAGATATGTTTAAAATTGAACCAAGGTATGTTATCAATATCTTCTTGTCATGATATATGGGCAAGAGGAAGGCAGCGCAGGTCACAATAGTTGCGGCGCACGCGCAACTACTATAAAATTCTTGCGGCGCAAACGTTTCCGCACTTCCCAAAAAATAATGGCGCCGCATGCGCACGCGCGAGTGTGACGTTTTAAAAAGTATAATTTTGATTTACTCACTGCTCGAACTGCACTATAGGTTACGGTACGAAACGAACATTCAAAACAAATTATGCACACTACCAAGTAGTAAACAAAAAAAGTTATTGATTTCCTTTCAAAAATGCAAGCAGTTGAAAATGCGCATCGCTTAACTCCGCTCACTTTTTGCGAAGAACAATGAAAAATGATGCTCAACACCCGCATTTTGTCTTAAAGGAATCGAGGTGTTAATTTCCACCAATAAAGTCAATGTGGTGGCAAGGGAACGATTTTGGAGTCATTGTGTTTTTCTAATGGCTCGTCAAGGATATCGATTTTTAGCTTCGATGCATTGGTGCTCCTGGAGCAATTAGCATCACTCTGCTCTGACGAATGGAACATGCTAAAAAAATCATCATGCATTTTGCATAGACAAAATTGTACCAATTAAGAGCTACACCGACGAGTAGAATGTAGATCAACAATCTTACGAACTTGTCACCCACACAGCGCGAGCATCGGAACCAGAGTGTGACCGTTTAAATCTCAGTGCGTCCAGTCAATATTAGCATGCTCGTTTTAACACTTAGCTACACTGTGGTAAAGTGGTCTACCCAGAGCCTGTGAGAGGGGGGTACATCGGGGCCGGATGAGTTCAGGTTTCCGCGTTAAGTTTTGGTATCGCATCATAACACCGTGATCAAATTTGCCTGCAGCAATAATATCAGTCAGCCTATTCAGTACTAGTAATTGCTCGCTATTTTTGCTACGCAGCCTTTCGGGCATCCAATAGTGGCCGATTTAATTAAAAAAAGAGGAAAATGTATCAAATGCCATACACGTGCACCGAAAGTAACGTTTTGTTATATTTGGGTCTACATTTCCAGAGATCCAAAAGCATTTCAACCAGGGTGTCGAACCGAACCTGAACCGTAAACCCGAATGAACCGTTTCATTTTGGTGAAACCGAACCGAACCTGAACCAGCAAAATTTTACTTTAGTGAACCTGAACCCTCAAAATTGTGCTCAAGTGAACCCAAACCGAACCTGAGCCCCTAACAAAAGTAAGAATATATTTTTCCATATCCGGATGCCGCTGGCGCTGGTACACGCACAATAAGAGCAGTGGTGAACTTCAACAGGATTAGCAATTTTTCCTTTTTTTTTTCTGGACGAAACGAGTAACGACAGTTAAATTTTAAGTCAATGAACCCGAACCGAACCTGAACCAGTAATATTTTACTTAAGTGAACCTGAACCTCGAAAATGGTGCTCAAGTGAACCGAACCAAACCTGAACCGCTAAAATATTTTGAGCAGGAGCTAAACCTGAACCCGAACCGTTATTTGAAACGGTTCGACACCCTGATTTCAACCTCAGAGAGCGGAGTCAAAGTTGACATACTAAACTACTATCATTAAGTAACTCACTCTATCTGTATAAGTTTAATAGGTATTTGGCATAGGTGGGCATGAGTCTGTTAATCGTTAATAACGAAGCTAACTTTTTCATTAACTCGTTAATCCGTTAAAAAGTTTTTTCATGTTAACGGACTTATTTAACTTCCGTTAAGTTCTGTTAACGGACTAAATTAACTTCCGTTAAGTTCGGTTAACTTCCGTTAAGGTTTTTATCGTTAATACCTTGCACCATTTTTATCGTTAATACCTTGCACCACCATTCACCAAATACGTTGCACCACCATTCGTACCGGTACAAACCAGTTTGCACTGGTAACACTTGTTGCGTATTAGCACGAGTTTTACAGAAGAGAGCGAAGAAAGGAGCTCTTTTTTGTGGAAAATAATCAGCTGCAGCCTCGTAGGTCTATTAATTTTCGCTGATCACAATTTCAATAGATTTTCCGATCGCAGCTTCGTTAGTGCATTTGAACTTATTTTTATCTTGAAATTAGATTAGATCGTAAAATGTAACTTCCAAAACACAAAAAGATCACCATAGCAATAAATATTTCCTTACAATCATCTCAACAGCGTCAGTACGTGTTGTAGAAGTGAGTGAATAAAACGAAATGTAAATTACACGCAAAATGTTAACGAATTAACGGACTTTATTAACTTCCGTTAATTAAAGCTGAAAATAACGGATTAACGTGAACGGAGGTGTAAAGTTTGTTAACGGACTAGTGGTTAACGAAGCTAACGTTTTGCATTAACTTGCCCACCTATGGTATTTAGGTTTGTGAAGTCTATGATTGTAAATGACTTCTTAAAACTTTTATCAGTAAAATATTTGGATTTGCAGTATTAAAGTCATTATATTGTATAATATTGTGTTAATGTCATTATCCCCCACTTTACATACTTTCTTTCATGTATATCACGTTTTCTGCTTGTCAATTTAAGCAAGTTTGGTGCTGGAACGTTGATCAAATGCTGTATTTTACCCTCGAGAAACATAAAAAGTGCTAAAGCTTGCGGGGCTCCGCTCCGGACCCCGCTTGGGGAGCTCGCAGCACTCCCTCAAAACCCCTACCTGGATTTAAACCAATTTTATGTTTAGTTGTGTTTTTCATCAGTCCTAACTGTATGCGAATATCGTTATCCCCTCACTTTTAAATGATAATCTACACCCATCCGACAAAAAATGATTTAACGGCATGGGCTTCCGATAAGGCTTGGGGAGCCCAATAAGATTTGGGGGCCTGGTATTGACCTTCGTATCCCCTGGAAAATTTTCTCTCTGAGGCCCTGGGTCTACCCCTGCCCAGCGTTGAAGTACTGCCGCGAATTCAACACCAGTGTATGTCTCTTGTTGTTGGGGGGATGGGTTCAAATCCCATTCGTAGTCATTTTTTCTGACAACCAGAGGCTGATCCAAAATGTGACTTGATGTCTTCTATGTTTAAAAAAGCTACCGAGGCATTTGTGCATTTATGCTTCTGATTAGCATCACTCTCGGACGACTGAAGTATGCTACAAAAATCATGTTTTTGTTAAAAAAAACTGAACCATCTAAGTATATTAATTAAGCGCTATACCAATGCTGTCATTTCGGTTCGCAATATCTTTCAAGTTTTCCAGGCTAGAAGCAAAAATTGCGATTTAATAGTTTTTGGTGTTTCTTGTTTTTGATTTAGTGAGACAGTTTGCAAGTAACGTGTTAAATTTTTTTCCGAAGCAATATTTTAAGATTTTTGAGAACGAGAAGCATATTTCTGTAAAGGCAATTATAAAAATAGCTTTATTCTTCACAATTTGATTTTGCCACCATTTTTTGGAATTCGCTGTTAAAAATTTGAATTTTTGAAAAATCGACAAAACATTTCAAAGAAAAAGTTTCAGCGAAAGATAACTCCTGCTGTGAATCCTACAACGAAGTTTTCCAAGCAGTAGACGAATACAATTTTCCCATGACGAGACTTTTATGAATTTTCCTCGTCAATGTTTTTAGTAAACTTTAATCACAGTTGGAAAACAATTATTCCGAATCGTATTTGAATTGCGCTCAAAATTGCTAAAATACTTGCGGCGCAAGCGTCAGCGCAACCGTTCAAAAATAGTTACGGTGCTATCGCAAGTGAAATAGTTGCGGCGCAATAATTAGGCTACTCCGCAAGTACCCACCTTTGTATATTCATAACATATTGTGGTTCAACCCTAAACCGCTTGGAGAGTGACATTAGCTACGAGAGAATAAAGTATCAGCAACGAACTTGAAAATGTTTGCAAAACCAGATGCAATTGGAGAGCCTATTCTTATGCCGTCGATTTTTATGTTCTTAAAAATTGCCATTAAATGTAAAGTATTGCGTTTAGTGGTACTATCGTTAAATTTTAATGGCAGTTTTTACGAGCAAATCGATGCTAAAAATGGCTGCACGGGCTTTCATTCGCTCCGGCTTTAGCAGACATTTTCAATAATTAGATGATCGAGAAAACGCAGAACAGAACTACAGTATTACGAAACAACTAAATTTTCAACACGACAGACACTAACTAACGCTTTAGTTTATTTCAACCTTCCGTTATCTAACGGCTCTTGATGAACACTAACATCAACCCCCAATTGTACTACTTTTTTTTACGGAAGTTCCTATTTTTTTACTAATTTTTACCCAAATTTAATGCAAGTCAAATACTTACACTAAAATCAAACCCTAATCTTAACCCTTAAAAGTTCACAAAAAATGCGCAGATATTTCTTTTTTTCGTTTTATTCTTAAGTTTTCGGTGAAATAGTCTCTCCCTTTTTTTAGTACAGTACTCTATCATTAACCTCGAGTTTGACAACAATGAATCCATGATCCATGTCTGAAAATTTCCCACAACAAATTTGGCTAAAAATCTAAGTAACAGACATCAGCGAAGTTTTGAACAGTCGAATTTTGGAATGCTTCGACACGCCAAGCGAAGGCAATTCACAGCAGCCAAAAGCAAACAGCATTCGTTCGTCCGGCGCATTGAACACTTGACAAGACCAGATGTTTTGACAATTCAAGTACCCAATTCCCTGATCGTTGTTGGCTTTGGGTAAGTTGGTTTTACCTCCACCATGCAATTCAACTTTCAAAAGCAATCCTACTTTTTCGCATAACACAAACGTAAGAATTGAAACTCGTAAGGAAAGCTGGTTGTTTTTCAATGCGGCAAGAAAAAAGTCGAGCAAAATTTGATTCTTAAGGAGTGGATTTTACACTTTTGGCAAGGCGGAAATAATTTGTTTAGGAAGACGGTACAAAACACGCTAAGAACCATAACAAAAATAATTAATCATTCATCAAGAGTATTTCTCGTGCAACGGAATTATCAAAATCGCAGTATTGAAGCCAACTGGATCAAAGCAATATTGTACACGCATAAAAATTTATTTCATTTAACATCTTGGCAAATACATTAAAATCATTTTACGTATTTCACAATCATTTATAGTACAATATAAACAAACATAATCATTCGCAATTAAGTTTCCTCGGTGGTGCAATTCATTATTCAGCCTGTTCAAGCGGACCGGTAGTTAAATATCAAGTCAAGTTTTTTACTATATAGTCCAGTACCTTAGGGCAAAATATCGAAAGGTTTCGGAGAAAAGGGGTACACGTTTGATTTTTGGATATGTTGCAGCTATTGAACCCATCTTCGATTTTAGTGGGTGCCGCGACTTTTTGGAGCACATGATCCCCCAAATCGGGGGATTCCCCTCCAATTATATTTTATTCTATTTTCACGCATTTTTGTGTCAGTGTGGTTATTACTTTTTATGTTACGACTATTATATCAAGAACACAACTCCGTTGCAGTGTGAAAACAAACTACGTGATTGATGACGTCACAATCACGTCATCAACTACGATTTTGATTCAAATTTTCGTGATTTTTTCCATTTTTGGTCGTCTGTTTTTTTGTACAAAGTTCACTAGAACAAATTATGGCACTTACTGTCGTTT
Organism: Trididemnum nubilum; assembly: GCA_963965965.1. Classification (NCBI taxonomy): domain Eukaryota; kingdom Metazoa; phylum Chordata; class Ascidiacea; order Aplousobranchia; family Didemnidae; genus Trididemnum; species Trididemnum nubilum. The sequence goes on from OZ014490.1 coordinate 33,222,625, forward strand.
TCTGAAACAAGATGCAAGCATGCAGCATAGCTTACATTAGTGACGTCATGATGACATCATCAGTAACGTTAAATTCTAATAACAACTGCCTTCTGTATAGATTTTAACACAAAATGCAACGTATCTCTATCACGCATTCTGATACACTGATTGATTTAAACACAAATATAATGCCATTATAGCGGTTTTAAATCACTTTTATTTTCATTTTATTATAAACCTAACACTATTAACAATGCAGTAAGGCTGCCAAAAAGGCAGAAGTATGGTCCTCGGGTACTCTAATGGCGTATTCCTGTCTTTAGTTCATGCATTTGAAAGAGAATTATATATTCCTGCCATCACAAGTATAATAAACTAAAACTAACAATTATTCTCTTTAGATGTGATGTACTGTATATCTACATTTTAGAAAAGTATAATCGCAAGATGATATATATACTTTAGCTATACAGTAGGCTGCATGAGCTACATTGTACGCAAAGATATGCAATATTCAAGGTTTCAAGATGTGCCAGAGTTGTAAGTCGGGCCGGGCTTTTCGGGTCGGGTTCGGGCCTAAAGTTGACAAAAATTTCGGGCTTAATTCGGGCCTGAGACGTACGTTTTGTCTTAGGTGTGCAAAAAAATAATCAAAATAACTTGGCAATATTGCTAAATTTTTTAGACCTAACTCAACTTTCGGGTTTTTTCGGGCATGATTTGGGCTTCAAATTAATTTTGGGTTCGGGCCGGGTTCGGGCTTACAGTTTCGAATTCGGACCGGGTTCAGGTCTGAACTTGTCAGCCCGTTTACAACTCTGAGATGTGCGAAGCCGACTGTAAGGGACTATGGTCAATGAGATGTTGTTGTCGTCTCCAATGTTTTTTTTATTGGAATTTAGTTCAAGAATTGGAAGCTATTGTACTTACTTTCATCAAGTCCATCCGAACTACTCGTAATTGGAAGATGTATGCCAAAAGCTTGAATTCTCTGCCCTTGGTTCTTCGCATTGAATCACCATCTTTATGCAGGTTGGGCCTCGGTGCATATTCGTGATATCAAAACTTTAGAAGAAAGTGGCTCTGATTTAATTGAAGAGTTTGCTCAAGGCAAGTTTGTTGTGACGAAATCTCGTAATCGATTTCCTGCCATAGCGCTGAATCAAAATCATGAACAGTGCAATGCCACTCTCAAAGGAAAAGGAGGAACCATTGAGTTGTTTCAAAAAGATGAAGCGTTTAGAAGGTGGTTAGTAACACATCCCAAACTTTTCGAATTGACGAGAGATTTCCATGAAGAATTTGGCAAGAGTAATGACAAGCTTAGTTGGGTTACATCATGAAGACAGAAAAAGTTTCCAAGACAGATTTCGCGAAGAACTCGACTGCTTGGTGCTGGCATTCGAAGACCGAGGCAACCCTTTTGAAGAAAATTCCAAGCAACTTGTAACCGTGTGTACACGAGAAGTAGCTGATAACGAAGGTGTTCAATAGCTTTTACAACTTCGTCATACTGCAGTAGCTAAGTACAAATCATTTGTTTCTTCTGCGTTTGTGAATAAAACTCAGTCATTTTGGGAACCAATCACTAAAACCCCATTGGACTTGTTGGGGAAGCTTCGAAAATCTGAGGAAAACGCCAAGCCATCCATAACATTGTCTACGCGTAATGCTTCTTTAGTGCAAAAGGTCTTTATTTCGAGGGACAGAAGCTTTGAAACTTTTCTTCAAGCATGAAACTGAATCGTATCCTGCCTCGTTGTCATACAATGGCTGTATAAGGTCGATAACAAAATCTGCTCTTCTCCCTATTCTTGAGAAACATGGGCCACCCATATATCAACCTCCAGTAGCGGATACTTATGTCATCGATGGCTCAGTACTAATTCAGATGCTAAAGCCAGAAGGGAATATCACAACCTTCGAAGAATATATTTCAAATATTGTAATCCCGTATGTTTTAAGAAAAGCTACATTTTACAAGCGCATTGATATTGTTTTCGACGTTTACCCTGAGAAGAGTATCAAAGGTTCCACAAGAGACAAACGCGGTATTGGTTACAGGGTTGAAGTTTCAAAACAGGCTTTTCTTCCTTCGCAGTGTAGTTGGTCGAAGTTTTTACGAAATGGAGAAAATAAATCAATGCTGTTTCAAATGATTGCGGGCGCCATCATTACATCAATTTCTGCCAACATTGCCACTAAAGCAATTACATCTTTGGATGTTGCTCTTAGCAACACGGACCTTCTGGATGTTGTTGTTGTAGCGCATATTTATCCTCCTGTCACTGGACAGCGTCAGACGCTAACTTGTTGGACGATCCGCACACTTTTCATTACCAGGACTACTTCGTGATTGGAGGAATCCGCACCTGCTTAGGAGTTTCCTATGATCCAATGTTCCTGTGGATTTCTTCGAATTCTTGTCCACTGAATTAGCTGCTTGTTCGAAGCCAATAAGCAGAGATAATCACCGTAAAGCGTCTTATCCAAGGACGCAACAATTTCGGCCAGAAAAATCCTAACGATTTCGGCCGAAAAATCAGTCTCAATTTCGGTGAAGACTTTTTTTTTTTGGAAACCATTTAGTTTTGGGCGGAAAAAACGTTTGAATTTCCGATTTCGGCCGAAAAATCAGTCTCAATTTTTTTTTTTTGGAGACCACTTGGTTTTGGGCGGAAAAAACGTTTGAATTTCAATCAGTCTCAATTTCGGTGAAGACATCCGAATTTTTGAGGTTTTGTGCTTAAAATTTTTATTATCCCCCCCACCAAAATTTTCTGGATCCGCCACTGACCAATACACCAAGTTGTTTCAGCAATGCCTCATTGTGACATTATAGCTCCCAGTTTACCTCAATTTCATGCGCTTGCAGGCTATGATACGGTATCATCAATGCTTGGTTTTGGTAAAAAGAAGCCATGGGCTTGCTTGATGCGAAATGTTGAAAATTTTTGCCAAATGTTTGCCTCCTTGAATTTGGCCAGTTTGTTTACGTCGATCTATTAATTGCAAGAATTTGTTATGGCCTTGTATGCCAAAAAACGTGTTGCCAACGACATTGACAAATGTCGCTATCAGTTGCACGCCAGCGGTAATTCGTTTGATAAATTACCACCAACTTCCAGTGCCCTTAATCAGCATACTCGAAGATCCATATATCAAGCCGAAGTGTGGAGAAGTTGCTTAAAAAGGAAGCAAAATTTGCCTTTGCCGTTAGATTGGGGATGGGAGCTGACAGAAGGTGGCCAGCTGAAACCAATTTGGACTACTGAAGCACCGGTCACGTCCGTAAACGTATTTACGTCTCACTGCAACTGCAAGTCCTTTTGCTCATTTCGTTGTGCATGCAAAAGTAGAAGTATCAAATGCACAGGATTATGCTCTTGTAACTATGAAAGCTGCAATACTGTTGATGCTCGGTCTGAAGCAATGGAGGCAGCACCTTCTCAAAGGAACGTATTCGACTATCTCGAAACGTTGCAATAATTACTTTTGATTTCATTGTTTTTATGCATCAGTTGAAATAACGACGGAAGTCATTAACATTCTTTTACATCTTGAACATCTTTCGTGACATTTTAGAAGAATGTTATTGATAGTTATACTGTATGTATGATAGATTTAAACAAGCACTAATTTTATTAAGCCTAATTGTTAAATCGTTTTGTTTCTTTGAAAGTTCTGTTGGGCTGTTTTGTAAGAAGAACCCACCGGGATTGTGAGTTACCCGAGCTTCCAGTGCACTCTCTGGGCTTTGATTTATTCCTAAATTAAAGTTGTTACTTGCAGGGACCCAAGAAACAGTCATAAAGTATTTTTCAAGGATACAATATTGCGAGTATACGGCTTGGATGAGAATGGAGTCTAAGTGTGGTGACTGTATTCGCAGGCTGTGAAAATGCTGCTCCGGCTGCAGCTCAATCAGCCACTTTGCTGTATGTGACACCAGCAAATATTCATAATAATGTGCGATTGCGTTGGTAATAAATATTGTAAAAGGAATTGAGATATCATTGTAAGCAAGTATTTTTGGTACCCATTAAGTTCTAACTAGCTTTTATAAATTCTCAGCCAGTACCGATTTTAACTTACTAATGTTTCTCTTCCATATCAGGACTTTGAAGAAAAGCATTGAAATGATTTATTTACAATGTGATCCGCAATGAGACTGTGGAAACACTATATTGGTGTGTCTCGAAAATATAACCGGGTTGCATCAGTCTATTTTATATTTGAATGTTAAGTTTGTAAAATCAGATTTTATTTCATTGCTGTGGCGTTGTGACATCAGCTTATAAACTTTAATGTTTTTAACATTGCTCACATGATATCACAGTACCTTGGACGTTTTAATGCAAAACAGCGTCCTATCTTGCTTTCATATAGATACAGTAATCTGAGTATTATGGTTCGTTTTTGCTTTTATTGCCCTTTTTCGCTTAACTATAAGTTCTCATGTCTGTACCTATGACGTCATATGAAGTCACGATGACATCATCATGATGAACAAACTTTAAAGCCATAATTTTTAGCATAATATTTTATTCAGATTTTAAAACAAGTTTGCAAGATAAAAAAAATACAAAAACAACGCAAAATTGAACCAAAATGGGCATTTGATGACGTCATCACGACAACTGCTTAATATTTAATTTTGGCCTTAATTGTTTTCTTGCTATTATAAACAAAACATGTAAAATATTGATCATATCGACCTATATATTGATAAAAATAAGTGAAAAGATAACCGGGGGGGAATCCCCCATTTCGGGGGGATATGTGCTCCAAAAACTTGCGGCACCCACTAAAATTGAAAGTTGTGTCACAAGATCCAACATATCCAAAAATCAAACGTGTACCCCTTTTCTCCGAAAGATGGCACTAAGGTACTGGACTAGTAGAACAAAACGTTGGGAAAAACCTAAAATGCATTCTCATCAGATTTGAACTTTCTGCGTCTTGCCGTTTTTAAGTTACTGCAGTTCAAAGTAACAATTTTCTTCTTACTTCAGTGTTGCCAGTATTATTTGACAGAAAATTAACCTTAGGAAAGCTGGCTTGAATTTAGTTAAAAAGCAGCTAGTTTACAATGTTGACTGACAACACCGTCGAAAACGCACTTATTGAAAGTTAAAAATATACAGTAACTTTTTGAAATTTGTTTGCAGTAGGCAACCCCCGCAAAATGCCTTTCTTAAGGGAAATCTAAATTGTCGTACCTTGGGAACGAAAGGTCGTAGAAAGCTCAAATTTGGTGAAGTTAGTCTTCAGATAAGGCAAAATTTTTTTGAGAAAAATTTAAGTAAAAACATTTTCGACTTAAATGTCCTTTTAAGAGCGGCTATTTAAATTGCTAGCATAGATAAATAATTAGATATCGTACTTTTGGTTCAAACGAATCAGTTCCAAAAAAAAAAAAACTGGTCACGGGTTCGGTTCAAGCAAAATTTGAAAAGCGTTATTGCCATTTCAAAGAAACCCATACACAAATCTGTATTCTATTAACAGATTCAACAATATTTTTTTCACACCTTTCCTAAGCAAGAAAATTAAAAAAAGCGATTGCATAATCAATGCGTTTTACTACAAAGTTAACATTGAAACTAGGAGCATCGAAATAGGTTTGCTACTAAACTTTAATGAATAATTCGAGCCAGTGCACTAGGCAAAAGGTTTTTATTAAAGATGAAAGGGAAGGTTTACAAAATTTGTGTAAGATCAGCTATGTTGTATGGAAGTAAAACGTGGTACTTGAGAGAAAGAGATGGAAATTTTGCGACGAACAAAAAGAGCGATGTGTGGTGTGGAGCTATTAGATTGAAGAAACTGCGAAGAGTTGATGGACATGTTGGTTATAGTAGAGTCTTTGCATAGGATGGCTAAAGATCGTAATATGCGGTGGTACAGTCACGCTTTCAGGACAGATGAAAATGTGATAGTGGAGGCTTTCTGGCTTTGTAATTTGAAGTGCGCGGTAATAGGGAAAGAGAACGACTGAAACAAACCTGGAAAAAACAAGTCAAGGATGAAATGAGGAAAAATGGACTGGTAAGAGATGCATGTGATCGACCGAAATAGCGAGGCGTGGTGAAGACTATGACCTACGAAATCCGGCCAACTTCGTCGACCGAAAACCGGATCAAAAATGAGATGACGATACACAAGCAATTCTTCTTCACAAATATTTCGGCATAATGCTTAGCTTATATCTCCATCAGTGTCAATTCTACAATTGTACTTCAGGGTTGTTTAATAAATTAATAATTCAAATCACCGAATAAAAATCATGATATACCAATCAATAAAAACGGCCCAAAATCACCGCAATTTTAATACTGGTACCATACTGAAATTGAAACTTTGGTTATTATAGGAATTGATCTGCGAGCACTTTTTTGCTCTATGAGTGTTACAGTTGTTTTTTTCCTCATATAGTTACAAATCTTCAAACAGATTTGAGTGCCTAAACAATAATTCCGTTGATATGCCAGAAACATTAAACAAATACTAGATAACGAACAATTGGTCCTAGATAGTTTGTATATAGCAGCTAAACTGTTTGTACTACATTATGATCCAGAAACATAAAACAATAAAACTAATACTGTACTGTACAATAAGTTTTCAACCTGTTGATTTGAATTTTAAGGTAAATGGTTGAGATATGACAAAATTTCTACTGATTAATGATGTAATCTTTACTCTTCGATCACAGTGCAGCGTAATTGATTTGTGAATTGATGTGCCGAAAAATGGACAATGAGAAAATAATATTTTTCAAAAAGATTATTTACGTACATCGATCGTAAACTCCCAATAAAATGCAGTTAATTTTTTCATATTGAATAAAGCGAATTTAAATAGAAGTAAATGTATTTTTTCAAAAATCACGATTTACCAACCCTGGTTTGGTTACAGAGCCTGTACAATCATCCATCGCAGAATATAAAGCTTAAAACGAAAATATTTTTATTACACGAAAAACTGCACTAAAGCTTTAAAAAAAATGTTGGCGAACACAAACCTCAAGTGAAACCCAAATTAAATTCTTCATAAATCTGCAATTAGATATGAAAATGCCACCCTGAAAAGGGGCAATGATTACTCGTGGTTTTCCATTTCCTTGTTGTTGTGTTCCTAGGAAAGACACCCAATGCTTATTCTGATTGGGGAAAGCAGTCTAGTGATGGCCTAGCCTGACCAATGAATTGCCAAGGGAACTTCAAAGGTGTTGTGCTTTTGTTGGTGAAATTAAGCAAATGCAGAAAGTCTGGTCCATATACACACAACAATCTAATTTCTCATAGACAAGCGCGACTGGTTCCAAAAATACTGGTATCTAAGCTCAAATACAAGCTTGGAACCTAGCAACTTACAATAAAACATGCAATGGGAACGTACTCCATCTACAGTTCTATATACTACCAGTACCATAAAATATACCTGCAAACCGCAAGATCCCTTCGCTATCTCCTGGCAACGAGAAAAACCAACATGCAATTACAAGTTTGGCAATGCACGATGGTGATTGGCTATTTCAATTGCATCAACAAGACATATAATACAAAAAATGAACTCTTCGACCATTACATGAAACGTAATGATCGCGGCTTAGTTTCAGCAACAAACTGGGAAGGATACGCGTGCAGTGGCATCACATGCCTCGCAAGTCAGCAACAATGCAAAACTACAACCATTGGTCGAAACAGATAATTGAAATTTACAATCACACTATTACATATGCAATTACACATTTAAAAAGAAACTCGGAGCATAAAGACTGGAACGGTTTAGCACCGGTGACCGGAAATAAAACATAAAGCAAGCTGTGATATCGTGTAACTACTTCACTGATTTTATTGGCGATGCAGCGTGTTTGTTGGGCGGAAGTCGAACCACTTTTGAAGGGCCATTCATGTTAAATTTTCTGACTGTTAACCAAAATGTTGGGAAGAGCCTAAAATGCATTGTTAAAAAATTTGAATTTTACGTCTTCCCGTTTTCAAAATGCTAATAGTTCAAATTAAACAATTTTCCCCTTACTTCAAGGTTGCTATTCTTTCAATATTGTAACAAAGACAAACTCTTAGAAAGCTGGCATACATTCACTTAAAAAGCAGCTAAGTTACAATTCTGACGCTTTATTTTGTTTTGAAAGCAGTTCTGCCGCAAACCCCTAATTGAAAATTAGGAACACGCATTAATCTTTTCGAAATTCTATTTCTAATTTGCAATCCTGGTGAAATTTCAACGGGGAAATCTAAGCTGATAAGCTCATAGAAGGCTTAAATTTGGTGAAGTTAGTCTTTAAATGTGTCAAAAATTTCTGAGAGAAAACCAAGCAAAAAAAACTCCCTTGGGCACATGCGTAGCTAGGATTTTTGATTGGGGGGAGGGCCCAAACCACAAATTACATGCAATGACGTCATCAGAAATTTCCGAAAGAGGAACTTTTTGTGGCGCAAAGATATCGTAGAATGGAAGACCAGAAGCCTTGGTCTGGTTTACCAAAGTTAAAAAGTAAAAATATACAAATTGGGAGACGTCTGCGAGTAAAGTCGGGTAACTCAAACGTATCATGGACGTGGGTCTGGGGGCGAAGACCCCAGAAGCTGGGCGATTTTTTGGAAAACAAGTTATTTCATTACTATTGGATCACACTCGCACATATTTAGCGCCATTTGAATTAGAACTAGATTTGTAACATTTGAAAACCAATTGAAAAATTTAGGTTGTTCAATCCTCCTTTTACTTACAATTTAAGTCCAAAACACGTTTAAAATCTTGCATTTTGGAGTTAAATTTTGTAAGTGATTTGGCCCCGCAGGTAGGGGAAGTAACGTACATTGCCTCCTGCAATATTTTAGCAGTAAATAATAATCCACTAGAAGATTTTCCTTAGAGATTTTTTTTGTCATAAAAATAACCAACGGTAAGAGTACATGTACGGCCAGGGGAACAAGGCCCCCTCAATTCAAATTCAATAACTTGTTCACTGAGCGTTTTTTAAGCTAATTTTTTTTCAAAAGTATAATGTCGCGCAAAAACTGGCGAGGTGGAGGTGAATTGTTATTGAAAAATAATACAATAATTGGTTACACTAACTAACCATGTTATTGACCGGACCGGATTTATATTGCGTAGGGCATTTGGCTCTCTGGAGATTTCCAAAAAAACTTCTAGCCAAATACGGGTGAAGACCGAAAAAAAAAGTCCAACCATCTGAGAGCGGGACCCCTGGCACTGTGCCATATGGTAAATCCGGCCCTGGCTATTGCATTACGTTTGTAAAAAGGTTAAATGAGGGTCAGAGACAGCAACTTTTAGGACAAAAGCCCTTAATTTCACCCAGGTTAAAAATATAAATTGGTTAGAAAAAAATTGAATTGAGAGGGCCCAGGCCCCCTTGTCGTCAACATTATTGTTAATTACTGTTGTACGCAAAAAGTGCTAAAAAAAACTGAAGAAACAACACGCGTTTTTGTCACATTTTTATCATTGGTGACAATTAAAACAAGACGCTCCCCCCCTTCCGGCTACGCCTATGGACTTGAATGCCTTTTAAAAACTTCAAATTTTTTTTGGAAGACATAAACTCACCAAAACTTAAGAGGTAACCACCGACTTCAAGATATTACTCGTATCACCACCAACAATTTAATGATGATGTATATTGTGTTGTGTACTACAGTAATATAGTGATGCGAGATACGATAAATAATTTTCTACATGATTTTTACGGCGCCGCTTTGCCTTTTTTTAGTGGTTTAGCTTGTAAAAAGATTGTTGCTGTTTCGATTGCCGTATAAGATTTAACTGGTGATGATGAGCTGAGTATGACCTTGAAAGGTTTAGGAAATAATGTTAGCTCTGGTTTTTGCTTTATTTTCAAAAGCGAACCAATCTGATCATTAGTTAGTTAATTTCGTTATTCCTGGCCATGAGGGATATCAATTAGGCAAATTGAAATATTTGTGTGCCATAAACAAAAGCCTCAACAGATTTTGTGAGAGACCTGCGTTCAATGCTCAGGCCGGTCAACTTTAACTACAGTGTCACCACTCGCTGCAACTCCATTTGAGTAACGTACAGCCTGAAAACCTGAAGTCAAAATGAACCTTGCTACAACACGCCTTTCTGGTAGTTGACTAAAGATGTGTTAAGTAAGAATTCTGACGCAAATCAATCCTACACCAAAGATTGGCCCATTATCGCTGTTCCATAATAGATTCCTATACCATTCCAATTCAAAAGTTATTCTTGCAAATGCATATTGAAGTACGTTGTTGCACCCGAAGCAGGACATCCTGGCGCGACCGACCTGACGCGAGACTTTTCACCCGGGAATTCTGACGCCATGGACATCTTGACATTAGGGTTAGGGAGAGTGTTAGGGTTAGAGTTAGGGCGTCAGGATGTCCCTGGCCTCACGAATACCGGAGTGAATTTTCTCGCGTCAGGTCGGTCGCGTCAGGATGTCGCGGACCCGTTGCACCAGCTACATCATCGTGAACCAAAACCTTGCGACACCAACAATGTCGTAGCACATCATGCCATTGGCAGCTGATGGGCAGCCGCATATCGGCCATACACATGATGATACAGCTGCCTCTCTATGTCAATCAACAACGATGATGCGCCAATGCGGAACAGATCGTTGCGAAGCCACTCGTCGCCGAGCTCTTCCTTCATCAATGCAAGCCAGGTGCAAGCGTCTTTGGCACTGCGAATCCCTCCGGCAGGCTTAAAGCCGATTTTGTATCCTGTTCTATGATAATAGTCGCGAATCGCACGAACCATTACAAGGCCAACTGGTAGAGTTGCATTCACACCTTCTTTCCCAGTTGAGGTTTTAATGAAGTCAGAACCTGCCATCATAGCAACCATGCTGGCTTTGTACACGTTCGTTAAAGTTCCTAAATCGCCAGTACCCAAAATGGTTTTCATGTGTACTCGATCACCACAAACTTGTTTGCATAATTTCACTTCATTGTAAACAACTTCCCAATCTCCATGCAAAGCTTTTGAACGTGAAATGACGATATCAATTTCTGTAGCTCCCATTTTAATAGCTTTTTTGATTTCTTCAATTCTAGTTTCCAAGGGAGTTTGGCCGGCAGGAAAGCCAGTGGCCACCGACGCAACTGGTATAGCCAAAGAACCCGAATTCTTTGATGTCAAGCATTTAACTGCATCACACACCCTTTCAGGGTAAACACACACCGCACCAACTTGAATTCCTGCATTTTCCATGCCTACAGCTTCCAAAATGTCGCCCCTTATTGGGTGTTGAGCTTTGTAGCACAAACGCTGCACGTTTGTAGAAGTGTCATCACCTGAGAGAGTTGTAAGGTCCAGACAAGTTACAGCCCGCAAAAGCCATGCAGCTTGCCATTGTTTTTTGACAGTCCTTTTGGTTGGTAATGTTGCAGCTCTTCTGTTTACTGCTGGCAGATTAATAGAAACATTTTCAATCCAATCAAGATGCAAAGATGTACCAGGGTTGTTCATTTTGCAGTTAAGTAATTTTGCTTAATAATTAGTATGATATTCTGAAAAAGCACTAAAAATTTATTGTGAAAAAATAGAGGTTAGATGGAGTCAGACTGGTATTTTTGATTGCGATTACTGATGTGTGTACAATTAAAACTCAGTCTTAATTGCGATGATTGTGCTACAATAAAGCAAGCAACAGCTTATTTATTTGCACTTTATTTTATTGCTACAAAAGGGGCAATAAGTGTCTGTAAATGATCTTGCTTGATGCTACTTGTTTCATATGCTGTGTTTTGCTAACTTGCCCATCATGCAAGTGAAACAGTAAAGTAACTTGCCCGAGGGGATTTTAGCTAGCCTTGGGTAAGCGATAGAGTGAAGTGAAGTGGCTAATTTTTACACCACGGCTCAACTCAGATATTGTTTTAACTGACTCTGACTCCAATCCAACTCCAAAATTTTACAACAACACTCTGCTCCGAAATACTCAGAGACAAAAACACGCTTTGACAAAAAAATTCGAACCAATTGTTATATTGCTCAAAAGCCTGGCCTAATCACTAAGGCATGCAAAAGTCAATACAGACAAAATTTTTCAGGGCTTTACTAAATCATCAAACGTACATCAACATTGGTTTCGGGTGCTCTGGAGCCAGTTTAGGTGGATTTTATAAGTCAACAAAATAAAGTCAAAATTTGTCAAAATTGTATGAGATTGAAAATTCTTTTTCAAAAGCAAACGAAAGATTTTTTTCTTTATTTTTCTGGATATTTGAGAAAAATAAAACGTTATTAGTAATTTTATACAATCATGCTTGAATGAAGTTTTGCTACTCAAACTTCTGCAAATAGTTGCAATATGCTGCAATACAATTGCCTGGGTTAGCTTTTTATAAAAACGATTTCATAATAACACGAAACTCATTTTTTTAAATTAAAAACAAATTAAAAATGCCAGCCTTGACATGAATAAAATAACTAAGAACACTATATGTCCAAATTCAAAAATCAAAAAGTCAATTTTTATTATACAGTGCTGCATATCACGACGAATTAACCAGATTTTTGAAATCTTAGGACTGTACCGTTTCGCTTTCGCAGCTTTAGCAATTGACAAAACTTTTGCACAACGCAACTTTTTGCCAATCAAGATTGAAATTGTGACAAAGTATTTTTCGATTAATAATTGTGTCAATGTATTTTTCAATTTTCCAAAGCTTAAATTAATCATTAAGCAAGTAATATCATTGAAACATTTCACAGCCGATTACCACAGTAGGGTCATTCCATGCATAATTCAAAATTTTTTGTAACCATGTTTTTGGTGTATTTCAAGTTTGTTATTTAGGCTAAAGGTGTCAAAAAATGATAATGAATAAAAAAAAAAAATTTTCGATCACCTCAAGTGGTTTTCAAGTCATAAATTGCAGTTTAAATTTTCGGCCACTAGAGGGAGATTTTGCTCCCGAGTTTTGAAAATAGTGCTGTAATTCCATTTTTTAAGCAGTCTGATGCCTGAAAATTGCTACATGTGGCTTTTTGGGGTCAAGAAATTCATTTTTGACGACAAAATTGCAAAAATATGACTGTTTCAAGGTGAAAAATTGATTTTTAATTTTGACGAGAGCCCAACTTTGGGGGCAAATTTCAGGATGTAGATGCGTCGCTGCAACAAAAATTTTTTTTTGTCTATATCTACTTTGCACATAGTTCTTGAAAATATAACAGTTTTTTATTCACTTTTTATTGGTATCTGAACTGGAAAAGGTTTTTGTTTGGATAGGTAATTCTAATAAATCAGCAATATACATGATCTTGTATTACTTTGAAAATTGGCAGAAATCTTTGAAAAAAAAGTATTGTTGTGTGACTCAACTGTGATATACATCCATACAGTATCACGCTAACTTGTGCACTGTCTTCCCAGTTTTCAAAGTGCTTAATTGACATTGGCCAGAGCCTGTTAACAATGCACAAAGTTCTAAAAAAAAATCGCTACTGGGGAAACAGCCTTAAATTTTAGATTAAATTCTAACTATTTAAATTTTAACCATTTGTAATTTAACTATTGGTAAAATAATACAGTTTTTAAATTTTGACTATTTGTAATTCCTCATTGAACTTCCTGTACCGTTACTTTATATTAATTTCTACTGTCTATCAGCATAGTAAAAGTTCAAAGATGAGTAACAACACTGTTGCATTTATACAACTTGCATCGTATATAGTAGCTACCACTACTGGTTACTGGTACACACACTCTCATGGATGCAAAATTAGTTAAAGTGTTCGTAATTCATCTTGAAAAAGACAAAAATTTATGCTATAAGCAAAAAATAGCAACTATTTTTGAAGCACATCACAAAGTACTGTAAAATTCTTTCAGTTTTATTGGTCACACCAACACACACATAGTGTTTGTGAGTGTGCAACCAACAAAGCTTACATTAATCATTAAGCAAGTTAATATCATTGAAACATTTCACAGCAGTTTACCACAGCATGAAAACATTCAAAATTACAACTTTTTAAACAATTCTAAAAAATTGTTTGGATTTACCCCTGATGATCCAATTTCAGATTTACGGACGAAACAAACTGCTGGGTTATATAGTTTTAATGACCTACAAATTGAAACATTTCTTTTTCGTTTATGTAAAACAAATAAAGTATGATAATGCTTCAACAGTAGTTGTTGTTTTTACTTTATTACTGTGCATGTGTTTATTGAGTTTAATTTTTCGGCTGCAAGTGGTTTTGTGACATAAATTATCGTCCAAAATACTTCCCAGGCTACATGAATTCAAGTTATCAACGACTGTACCATTAAGAACAGGGCAGCCTAAGATGTGGCTCACATGTTATATATGGGGCCCTGAACAACCTTCTGCTGCTGGCAATTGATATTGAGATTTATTTTAAAAGTTTTTTTTCGATGCTTGCAATTTTTCCTACCAAAAAATTGTTTTTGTCAAATTTTTTGACGCTAGTTTTTTTACATTAGTTTTAATCACTAATTGCAATGAATTTAGTGAATTTTTTGCATAATAATGGTGCTACGATTACTTTAGAAACTAGGAAATTTGTGTTTTATTGGTCAGTACGGTACATTAGCTATGGAGTACCGCAACTACTTTAATTTGATTACATAATTTTTATTTTAACCACACAGTTTGCATTTCTAAAATAAAAGTCACAGCTGTATACCTTGTGGTTGATACAAAATGCGTTTAGTAGTGCAACTATTGAGGAAAAAGCTTTGCGTGGGCTGAAGCCTTTCTCTTCAGCCATGTTATTTCAGGGTTTACCCAAATATGCTTACTTTTCAACATGTTTTGGACCTGACCTATACAGTATAAGTGGACGTATGAATTGGTTTAGTAATTCAATTCTTTGAAGTGAGTCTAAAAAGAAAATTTCTTGCAAATGGCGTTAAAACTGAACTGTTAAAAAGACTATTTTTCCATGAAATCATACAAACAACCTAGCATCAGGGAGACAAGCTTTATGTTGTTCATAATGCATTTTCAACACACAGCAGTTTATTCAACTCGTTGGGTGCTAGATACTGTTGAAACTTCGACATAAAAAATGTTATTTTTTTGAAGCCTTTCCCTTAGCAAAATCTAGATATCTGATATGACGGTGCTGTATAACAAACTGGACTATGTTTGTTGTACAAGAAAAAGTTCTTCAAAATAATTGAACAAACTTTAATTTTTGGTGAACATAAAACGAACTTTATCTTTATGGTCAACTCTGAACTCTGGGTATAAATAATTTAATTTGAAATAAGGACAATGATGCAAAACTACAATGAGCAGTTTTCAGGATAAAAATTATCGAAACATTTGATAAGATTTGTGCAGCTTGTTAAAGGTCAGAAAAAAACGTAATGTGGCCCACTCCTTGAAAACTTTAGGCACTCCTAAATTAAAATTTTTCATAATGTTGTTGAAGATATTTTCTTAAGGATAATACAGACTTCAAAAAGCAGTTTAAAGCTATTAGAAGGCTACTCTCAATGAGAACTGGGGAAAAGCTACTCTTAAGGCTAGTGCTTGAGAGGACAGGTATAATATATAAATAGACTATTAAACTGTTGCTGCTTCACCTTTTGATAAATCTTGTATGGCATTACAAGATTGTCAGCTACAGTACTGATAACCTAATACTTTGCAAAAGAAATAAAGATACAAGATAGTCAGCTACAGTACAGTACAACCTAATACTTCAAAAAGTTGATAAATGCTATTACTGGCTATCCCTTAAACTAGCTACCCCTTTGAGTCTTTGACTAAACTTTTTATCAAAACTGCACACACAGTTTCATGATTGACTGCGTCAGTGGAGCACTTAGGGGAGGGGGGGGTCGGAAACGGTAACCACCGAAGACGTCCCTTGAACAAGTCGACCCAGACAAGTCGTCCTCGAAGGTGAATCATACCTAGCCACATGTTTTCGCGCGTTGTACGGCCATAGCGAGCTGATATATCCGAAGAAACTGAAACAAGACGACCCAGCTGAGAAACTGAAACAAGTCGACCCAGTTGAAGATACGTGACCAAATGCTACGCATCATTGAGCCTTTGCTACATGCGCTCTGTCTAGCGCTTCGCTACTTCGAATTTGTATTACTGCATTTGTTTTTTATAAGATACGTGACGCAACTGCTATGCATCATTGAGCCTTTGTTACGTGCGCTCTACTGTCTAGCACTTTGCTACTTCGAATTTGTATTAATGCATAAGTTTTTTATTCATCACCATAACAAAAGGACTTCGCTACTTCGAATTTGTATTACTGCATTTGTTTTTTATTTATCACCATAACAAAATTGAATGAAAAGCACAAATATACATATAAAATATTGTGGATTTCAATCGCTTTGCTACCTCGCTACACGGAATTTGTGATCATTCATACCTATACTAATCGCGTCGCTTCCGCTCCTGAACATAAAAAGGATTATATTATTGATGCTTAGTATAGTTGTTATTCAGCTATCAAAAGGAGCGAAAGCAACGCTCTGTCGCTTCCGCTCCTCAACATAAAAAGGATTATATTATTGATGCTTAGTATAGTTATTATTCAGGTATCAAAAGGAGCGAAGGCAACGCTCTTTTGAAAGGGGCGGTTGCCCACCTCTGGTTTCGGTTAGGTTAGAATAAATATTTAGCAACCATTCCAGTAACATCACGAGACCAAGCCAATTTTGGTGAAATTTCCCCTTTTTCATTCATTTTGGGTTTGGAAGGATAAAATAGAGTCGCGGGATTAAATAGACTGTATTTGATTCCCCCCAACACCAATTTGGACAAAAAAGAGGGTTTATCGAATTGGTGTGGTCACGTGATGTGACTGGAATGGTTGATAATACTCGTCCATGGTTGATAATACTCTGATTTAATGGTTACTGGAATGGTTGATAATACTCTGATTTAAGATTGATTCAGGGTCCTTTCAGGTCGTCGCTGTCTCATGGACAAAAGAGTCAAAGCGACTTGGTTAATAAAGATGTAAATGCAGTCATGTAGGACTAAGAATGATTTCTATTTTATGTAATTGAAATCAGGCGCGTAGCCAGGATTTGGAAAAGGGGGGGGCTATTTTGAAAGAGTGAGAAGTGTGCAAACGACGTTGACTCGAATTTTCATTGACCTTGAATCAGTTTCAGATGGTTTGTCCGAAATTTGAGACGAAATGTCTCGGAAAGATCGGAAATTCAAAGGTTTTTTCCGCCCAAAATTAGGTGATCTCCAAAAAAAAAAAAAAAAAGGGTCTTCGCCAAAATTCAGGGCGATTTTTCTCCCAATTTCGCAAGTTCAAACGTTTGAGGGGAGGCTCTTTTCGTATGGGGGGGGCTATTTTCCATTTTTCACAGAAAATCGGCCTCAAAAGCACAAAAAACATGCGTTTTTGCATACTTCACAAGCCAATGGGGGGGGAGCTCGAGCCCCCCCCGCCCCCCCCCTGGCTACGCTACTGATTGAAATGTAGCACAGTCAAATACTCGTATTAGTGCCAAAACTTCCGGCATTCGCAAATGAAAAAATGTTTTATATTTTAGGATTAAAAATTTTAGTAACCGAAATACTTTTTCTTCGGCAAACTTACATAGTGACGTACCGGGGCGGATCCAGAAAATTTTGGTGGGGGGGGATTTGAAGCACAAAACCTCAAAAATTCGGATGTCTTCACCAAAATTGAGAGTGATTTTTCGGCCGAAATCGGAAATTCAAACGTTTTTTTCGCCCAAATTCAGGTGGTCTCCGAAAAAAAAAAAAAAAAAAAAGGTCTTCACCAAAATTGAGAGTGATTTTTTGGCCGAAATCGGAAATTCAAACGTTTTTGTGGTCTCCAAAAAAAAAAAATAAATAAAAGGTCTTCACCAAAATTGAGAGTGATTTTTCGCCGGATTCGTTACGTTTAGATCGGTGGGGGGATGCATCCCGAAATGGAGCCGAATTATTCCAAATAGAGGCTGATTTTTCGGCCAAAATCGTTACTTTTAGGCTAGTGGGGGGGATGCATCCCCCCCATCCCCCCCCCTAAATCCGCCACTGGTGACGTAAGTGTTTTGGCACATGAATCTATTTTTCAGCTAATTTTCAGCCAAGTCTGAGAAAAACAGACTTCACAATATACCGTTACTAAAAACATAATGCTGTATTTGCGAAATGAATGAACTTTAGGGATCAACAATTTTTTGTGAATAAAACCAAACTGAATACTTCTATGATTTGTTGAAGCAGAACTGAAACAAAAAGCGTCAACGTTGAAATTTGGTTTACGCTAGAAAAATGTGTGGCTTGAAAGGTCCGACCATAGTCTTGGGCCCTACGAAATGAAAGTGCAATTTAAATGCATTAGCTTGCTTGGTCTAGTTCAGGTAGTGAGAAAGCATCAATACCACTCCATCAAGTTAGTGCATGTCCCGAGTAACCTTCTTGCAAATGCTAACATCAAAGCAAATCATGTGATTAGCATTGTAACTTTTGGGTCCTTATGAAGCGTTCCACTGCTGAGCTACTTTACGGCTTGAGTGATTGCTAGATTTAGGTTCAACTCCCTCCTGGTCACGTTGTTGCGTCTTTGCATAAAACGCTTTACCATGATAAACTCTGCTTGGTGGCTACGAACAAACAGCATATTCAGTAGACAAGAATTCGAAGATGTCCATTTATTTTGCTTACAGTCCTCGATTAAGATCAGTTATACAGTAAAACCGGGGAGAACTGATTGGAAATGAAGCTGGAAATTCACGTAAAGTCTGCGATAGATCCACAAATTGAATGCTTTTTCTTGAGTCAATAAGCAAGCATCTATTCAAGCATTCAATTTATTCCTCAAGAAAAAAAAACACACCATCAGTCATAAATTATAAGCTTTCGCTATTAACCTACTCTTCTACAGCAAGATCGAAACTAAAAGCATTAGTCGCAGAAAGCCCATTTTTTATGAAATATGATGTTATTGATGCAAGCAGCACTGGCAGGTTTTGACGTAAGAGTCTGTATGTACTTGTGCAACAAGGTATAATTTTTTAATCCTATGTATTGTTGTAGTCTGAACATTCTTGTCGGCACTCATAGATTGCTGTAACCAATGGTGCCATTCATAGGCGTAGCCAGGATTTTTGATTGGAGGGGGCCCAAACCCTCAAAAATTCGGCTGTCTTCACCGAAATTGAGAGTGAATTTTGGGCCGAAATCGGAAATTCGAACGATTTTTCCGCCCAAACTCAGGTGATCTCCAAAAAAAAAAAAAAAAAAGGTCTTTACCGAAATTAAGAGTGATTTTTCAGCCGATATCGGAAATTCGAATGGTTTTTCCGCCCAAAATCAGGTGTTCTCCAAAAAAAAAAAAAAAAAAAAAAAAGGTCTTCACCGAAATTGAGAGTGGTTTTTCGGCCGCAACCGTTAGCTTTACTGTTTAATTACTGTTCTGTGCGCAAATACTGAAAAAAAACTGCAACTAAACATCGTCAGGCTATGTTGTCATAACTTTTTGTCGTTAGTGGAGTTTTGATTGGGGGGGGCCCGGGCCCCCTGGGCCCCCCCTGGCTACGCCTATGGTGCCATTCAACTAATTCGGGCAAACGGTTCCTAAATTTAAAGAATCGGTTTTTTAAAAATTGCTTACATATAGACATTCTGCACTTTAGGTTCAAACGACTTGGTTGCTAAGTTGAGAGAACCAGTTGCAAATCCGGCTCATGTAAAATTTAGATATTGCCCTATTGCAAAATTTACGATAGTTGTAACTTGTAACCTCTTCAAACATTATTGTGGTTTTGGCAAGTTTTTGCTATGTTAGAAAGAAGCAGTACTTAAATTGTAGGGAGGACGGGGGGGACGCGTCCCCCTATTGAGATTGAACGTCCCCCCATCAAGATTGAGCATCCCCCATCGAGATTTGAGCGAAGGTAGATGAGAAGAAAAAGACGCACAAAGTCCGGTCAAATATAGAACCAAATTGCGCGGGAATAGTGATGCAGAAAAAAACAGTTCAACCGCCAGCGAAGACCTTTTTTTTTTGTGGAGATCATGTGTTTTTAGCCAGAAAAAAACCTTGAATTTGAGATTTCAGCCAGCAGAAAAAGCGTTTGAAATTCGGCAAAGACCTTTTTTTTGGAGATCACATGTTTTTGGCCGGAAAAAACCCTTGACTTTGTGATTTCGGCCAGAAAAAGCGTTTGAATTTAGGCGAAGACCTTTTTTTTTTTTTGAGATCAAACAAAATTGGATCAAACTTTCAAAAAAGCCTCCTCTCCCTTTGCGAAATCCTGGCTACGCGCCTGATCTTCACTAAGGTTCTGTCAATGCTGCAAAAGCGTCCCCCCATGCAAAATTTTACAATTTAAGTACTGGAAAGAAGACCACAAAATATATATAACCAGGACTTAAATTGTAAAATTTTGCATGGGGGGACGCTTTTGCAGCATTGACAGAACCTTAGTGAGGATCAGGCGCGTAGCCAGGATTTCGCAAAGGGAGAGGCTTTTTTGAAAGTTTGATCCAATTTTGTTTAGCTTGACCCAAATTTTTATTGGCCTTGAATTGGATTGAGGTGCAGTGAAAATTCAGTAATTTCCAAAAAAATTAAAAAAAAAGATCTTTGCCGAAACTCAAACGCTTTTTCTGGCCCAAATCTCAAATTCAAGGTTTTTTTCCGGTCAAAAACAGGTGATCTCCAAAAAAAAATAATACAAAAAAAAAACTTTGCAGGCGGTTGAACTGTTTTTTCTTCTGCATCATTATTCCCACGGAATTTGGTTCTACATTTGACCGGACTTTGTGCGTCTTTTCCTCTCATCTACCAGCGCTCAAATCTCGATAGGGGGACGCTCAAATCTCGATTGGGGGACGCATCCCCCCTACAATTTAAGTACTGTATATGCAGTAATATTCAGCGTGGCTAGGCTAAAATAAAACCTAAAAATTATCATTGTTTTTTAAACAGATTAGGGCGTTAGGTCATTAAAATGCAAACCCAAGAATAAAGAAAATCGAAATTTTGTTGTTTGCTCATAAATCTACAAATCTTTGGCAACTTTGAATTAACTTCTGTGTTTGAGTTTTCCGTTTTTGAGATGTAATGCTAGCGTTTTTTTAATGGCAATGTCCATTGATATTGACATTTGAAAGTTGAAACTGTAACTTTCAAAACGGCACTTATTTTCCTAATTTCCAAAAGTGTTTAATGATATGGGCTTAAGGCTTAGAGCCAACATTGTAAGTGGCTGAGTGTAGAGCTAATTTTTGATAAATTAGTTAAAAGCCAATTTTTATCAAAATGCTGGTGCAAAACTTTTGTTTATGGAAATGAAATTATTACGTGTGCCGGCCAGCTTATGCAGATACCGTTTTCGGATACTTTTGTCGATTTGTTTACGAAATAATCAATTTTGTGAATCGCCGAGAACTGTTGAGAAACTTTGAAGGAGACTTGCATCAAATGTTAACAATTTTTTAATTGAAAGGTTGATTAAATTGATTGATGTCTTATTTAGGCAGTATACTGAGCAAACCGGTGCATTTCATGTGTATCACAGACGGGGGGTTGGAGGTAGAGCCAACAGCCGCCGTAGGGCGGAAGTCATCGAGGTCGGCAAAGGCAAAGCCCCAACGGCTTGGCGGTTTTTGTGATTTTTCAGAAAATACATCCCTCTAACGCCCCCCTTACTTACAGGTCAGGTCGAAAACACGTTTTAACACTTGTAGTGTGGGTTAAATTTTCTTTGTGGCTTTGCTAACGTGAGAGGGCTGAAGCCTTCGTAGCCCTCCTCCTCGGTTGCGCCAGTGTCGTAACCGCAGATTTAATGAGCTTGTTGAAAACAATGGCTGATGTTCGCGAAGAGGTTTTGTTACGTTTGTTACGACAAAGTAAAATGATCTTTGAGAAGTAATGACGTAAAGACCCTGCGGCTTTAGCACGAAAAATTTTCACTCTTTTTCTTGCATAGTATTTCAAGATTTACCGCTTTATGAAGATGCAGCTGCTGTTGTTTGTTTCTAGATAATATTTTGTAAAGGATGCCGTTTGTGAAAATGCTTTTATCAAAAGTTGATAATAATTAAACAAGAATTTTCTACGCATTTAGTCAAAATGAAACCAAAATGAACTAAAAGTACGTTTAAAATAATTCTTAAACTCCCCTGATTACTGTGTAAGACAGGCAAAGACCAAACATATTAAACTTTTTTAATTTGTTGCGTTTTTTTTTTTGGGGGGGGGGGGGTAACGGGTCGAAATTGGCATACTGGAAAAAGTATGATTTTAAATGCTTTCATTTTTGCCCTTTTATTACGACGTTTCCAAAATTGCAGTGCAAGCGCAAGGCCCGGTCTTCAATGAGCGTAAAATTGTGAGCGTACAAGCGTATTTTTAGTTTATTTTAAACAGAAATTCGGTAGGCCCAGCGCACAGGCTCCATTTGGTTGAAATAAACCAAGAATACGCGCGTACACTCACGATTTTACGTCCCCTCTAGACCGGCCCAAATAAGTTGGATAGTATTGCTCGGTTTCCATCTGATTTTTATCGCGTTTTGTAGTATAAATGTAAAGTGTGTTTTGTGGAGTTTGATGACGTAATCATTGATTTGAAGCTGATTTTTTTTTCGGTTTCCGGCTACTACACAAAAAGGGTAATCGTGAATGAGCTTACTGATATTATAATTTTGATTGCTTTGGCGTATGCCTTGTCCACAGAAAGTCTTATCTCTCAAGTTTTTTTGACTTTGGGTTACAACGTAATCCACAGTACAGAGTTTGATTTCAAACACTTCCGTGAAAACATAGGCATACGTTAAATTGCTTGGTATCGTGAAATCTTACTTAACTGGCTTGTCTTGTGTAGTGAGTTTATTTCTATAGTTCATTGATCTTTTTACTTGTACCCGTATGTGTAATTTGTGGGCTGGCTAGAAACAGAAATTATTTTTTATGTGCAGTAATTGTCAAAATAATTTCATAATGTTATACGAGGTAATTATTATGTAAATAAAAGTTTAGCTGCTGTTTATACACCTGCACTGCTTTTTTTTTGTAAGTACATGTTCAAGTACAGTACAACGTTTGGGGGAAGCATGAAAATGCAAGATTCTGTATTTACTGTAGAAGTAGTTTGTATCAGGGATATTGATTTGAAAAGTTAATTGGTGGTACAAAACTTGAGAATTGCTTTAATCAAAATGTTCATTTCTTCAAAGCAGCTTTTCGTATGACACTTGTCAAGAAGAATTGTTAAAGTAGAGAGCGCTCTCCATTTGGAGAAGCTGCTTCCGAGAAATGAACATTTTGATTAAGAATGTTAATTTATTGTATTGTCCATTCGCTTCTCGGCTACGCTGCTTTTACGTGTATTTGCGGAAATCGCAACTGCAAAAGGAATCGAACCCTCAACTTATGGCATCAGAGTCCGACATATTTACCGCCACGCCATTTGTTAATCTTAAGGTGAATTTACACAGTATCCGTTTTTCGTACGTTTTCGTCCGTTTTTTACGTTTTTGCTTCTTGAAAAAGTATGCACTTTTTTATCCGCATTTTTATAAGTCCATATCCGCACTAACCAGACAGTCATATACTGAACAAAAGTTTTCCGAAAAAAATTTTTTGTAAAGGGGTACAGCTCTATTTTGAAATATCGCTCTTATCCTTCATACACAAAATTTTTGAACAAAATTTTTACCTATATTCAACAGTCCACTTAGTGCGGATATGGACTTATAAAAATGCGGATGAAAAAGCGCATACTTTTTCAAGAAGAAGCAAAAACGTAAAAAAACGGACGAAAACGTACGAAAAACGGATACTGTGTAAATTCACCTTTATTTTAGAACAGAACGGACATAAATTTAAAAAGAACACAAGACAATTTTTTAACAGAAATTTCCACGCGTATTACGGAACTGGCAAAGACAAAGAATCGAGCCTTCGCTTGCTGATGGTGCAGCGGTATAGAATCGCCTTCAACATCTATAAGTCTTTTATCTTAAGTAAATTTTAATGTAACCAAAGCACAGCAAAAACCAAAACAAACGTTACGTTACAAAAGAAAACCGGTTGGTCTGTAATAATTCACAAAACATCATTACTTACAGTCCCAGCGTAAAAAAAAATTCATTTGAAATAAGCCCACTTTCTGAAATTAGAATTCATATATTATTCTTATTTCGTGATTTTTTCTAATTACTATCTCAACGTAAAAAAACACGAGACAAAAACAAAGATAATTTCAAAATTACGTCATACTTCACAAAACAACATTAATTACAGTAAAGAAAACTTCAATTGAAACAGGCCTATTTTTGGAAATGAAAAGTTAAATTGTTCTTATATCTTACTATTATATATATTCAGATTTTTTAACCGGATTAATTGCATTGAAAAACATGTCCGGTTTTGAAATTCACATCGGTAAATCAAAAGTCTTTCACTTACAAGCAATCTATAAATAGAAAATCAACTCTTTGATCCCAAATGCTAAGCAATTTCTAAATTTGATTTAAAGAAATGTTAATCCTTAATTTTGCGGAAAGCCAATCATTTAAATCATTCCAATATTTATCTACAACAGAACAGTTCGGAAAATATGTGCAGCAAAGTGCCTAATTTCTAGCGCCAGAATGCGAAAATTCGTATATATTTCACAGCCGCTAGCTTGCGTCAGGTTATGTACTTGCAGTATATGTATACATAATATTTTAAAGGAAGGCTCTATTTCACCGGAAATTTTTATCTAGTTTTTTATTAATTCTGACTCAAATCTAACACAAACTCAAATGCTTACTCTAAAACTATTCCCAAATCGAACCCAAACCCTAACCTAAACCCTAATCTTAACCCCTAAAAAAGCAAATAAAAAAAGCTCTGATGAATATTTCTCATTCTCGTTTTATTCTCTAAAATTTTCGGTGAAATAGTCACTACCTATTTTAAATGCTTCGCTTGCAGCACACCGCCGATCCTTGAAAGAAAAAAAAACAATGGAACAAGATATGGGGTTTGTGCTTGAAGCAGAATTTATGCCTACTTGCTGCAATATAATAACTAAGACTTATTGCTTCGGATTAAAACAGACGAGACGATTTTATTAAGGCATTTAAAGAATACTTAGGTGCCTTTCACCGATCGTTCCTTGGCCATTTTTGTAGATAAACGGTCACTTGGCCACTCCTGAGCGTGATGGACAGCTGCTTGACTCGAAGACCGGCAGGCCACTTCGCAGCCCTCCTAATCCGCAATTAGAAACACAATAACTGATCCTCTCGTGCATTATTGTTTTAATTTTGTGACAAAAATAAAATATAATCGATTAATACTCTACTCAAAGAACAATTAAGGTTCCTTCACAGTGGCCCAACCTAAAATAAAAAAAATAATAAGCCGATCCAGTGCCGAAGCAACACAGCTAAATAACGCTTTGCAGTAGATTTTTTGCTTGCATTGCTAATTTTGTAATTTAACTTATTGGGATGTTTTTACTTGTTCTATGCTAAGGCAAAGATTACTTTGCTTCGAGCATTACGGTACAGTATATCGTTTCAATTAAATTGGTGCACTGTAACAATGTGATTTTGATTATTTTTTTTGCTTCTTTTATGGCTGCTTTTTTGCGGCTCCAAACTGACCTTTTGTCTTTCGATCAAAACGTTCAAAAAGTACTGAGGCGTAATTTTAAAAAATGCATCGGCAAGCGCAATTTCATATACTGGCAAGATGTGCAACTTTTGTTTTTTTTCATAGAGAGATGACGAATTATGCTTAAACCCAGGATTGTCCAAACTTTTTGAAGGAATGCCATACGATGATACGAATGAGACTTGAATGCTTCGGGCCAACTGATCATACTAAGACCACTGGTCATATGTAAAAATAAGCCCAGTAAACAGGTAAAGTCCGATTAAAAAAGTCATGTCTTCGGCCTAATTTTGGAGCATTTTGGTTTCGTGAAAATGTCTTTGGGCTGAATCGCTCGCGTAATTCCAACGCAATTTTGTTAAAAAAAAAACAACATGTGACATGTGAAGACTGGGCATGCGCCGAATAAAATTCTGAGTTTTCTTTGCGTGGTTAAGAGATTGATATTTTCAATAACATTTTCTAAGCAAAGCATTTTCAAGTAATGTCGCAATTACAATTCTGTTACAGTTCTGTATTTAAAAATATTAGTAGAGTATAAACACCGTGGTATCAGGCGCGCAACCACGGTTTTGCTAAGGGAGAAGGTTGAACCAAAAGTCAATTTCCTTTATTTTTTTTTCGAAGACTGTCTCATTTAGACCATGGACGGTGGAGCTGAGCAAACTTGTGCTACATTAGTGTATCACAGACGGGGGCTTGGTGCTGAACACTCAGCTTTTGTAATTTTTTAGAAAAGTAACCATTTTTTTACCCTAATTGAATCACATTACGTACGTTTTTAGAGCCATTTAAAAAAACCAAACTGCCCAGCTTCATCGGCCCTCCCCCCTTACTTACAGGTCGGGTACAGAACAAGTTTAAACACTAATATTTTGGCTTAAGTTTATGCGTGGCTATCAAGCAGAAAAGGTTATAAATTTGCTGTGAGGTTTAAAATTTATTGAGCTAGTTTCAACGTGGAAAAAACGGAAGAATAGCGCACTGCTCTTACTGATGCAAAGCTTCGCGAAATTACAATTAATACTCAACTATTCATTTACCACTTAATTTGTGCTAAACAAATTACACTCTTTTTTTATCAGAATTAATAAATTTTGAGTTGCAGCTGGCTGTTCGTAATATTTACCCATTTTCAGCCTCATGCCTTTATGAATTTAAAATTTATTTGTTTTGTTTGTTCTTGAATGTATTAAGCAAAAAAGATTGCATAATTCGCTTCGTTTTCTTTCGCGTGTTTGTTCGTGGCCACGGTTTGTTACGGTTTACCGTTCCGCTACAGCAATTTTGTCTAAGCGCGTGTCAATGTATTACACGTAACCATACGGTTTTGTTCACTCACCACCTTTTTATCTCGTGTAAGAAGTAGTTTACATGAGAAAAAGTCTCCCTGTTAGCGTATCTCAGTGAGCGTTATCGGGACGATTTGCACGGACACCATCTTGTCGTTGGGTCAACTTAGGTGGGTCGAGATGTCCAAAGGACGACTTCGGTGGCAACCGACGGAAACCCCACCACTTTGGAACTCAAAAAACAAAATAATTTGTTGCTATAATGCAGTTTGTAACACTTTGCCATATTTACTTTTCACCAAATAATCACTTAAGTTGTTGTTAATCACTTAAGATGTTGTTTCAAAGCTGTAATTTGATCGTGCCAGATGTTTACCAAGCAATTGAGATTTTTGCACGTGTTTCAACTACAATATTGCAGACAGATAGAGGCTATTGTGTAACCAAGTGTATTTGTTACAAGCCTATCCATTTGAATAATGAACAATCTAAAGCCCAATTATAAACTTCTGAGAAGAACAGAGCTTGACACCAAAAAGAGACAGACACCATTAAGTGAAAAAAGTCGTCCTTGTGTAAAAACAGTCTACTAAGCTAAATGCTCTTTTGCAAAAGAAAAAAGCAAACATATCCACTGCTTGAAGCTGAAAACCACAACAACTGCATATTCAAACGTCAGATTTTTATTATGCAATTGTATTCCGGAATTCAAAAGTTACCTACATATCTGATATGGAATGTCCATGTTTGGTTACCTATGGTGACAAGCCATTTTGAATTAAGCATGGAATGACCCCTAGGAGTTTATAGGTTTTTTTTTTTATCTTACCATACGTACCGGTAGTTTTAACAATGTTAGAAGCTCAAATGAGGATGCAAGGCGAAATCAAAGAAGAAATTTGAAGCTAGGTGAATTTTATTAGACTAGATTGGCATTGACTCCATCCCTTTTTGACCAAGCCATTTCAGAAATATTCTACTTTAAATAGGCTACAACATAGGGGCCTATATTGTTTTAAACTTCTATTGGCAACCCTGACCTGCTGACTTGATAGCTTTAGCGTCGTTAGCAATGTCTTCCCAATTCTAACCTAAAGCAACGCCACTATCAGGCTACTGCATTGAGTCCTTTCACTGCGCACTAATCAGTTTGGTATTGCAAGCACAGCAGATTCGAGCTGGTAAAAAAAGTACGTACACTGTGTATTAAGCACAGCAGATTCGAGCTGGTAAAAAAAGTAGACTGTTTATTAGCCTAGTGATCTCAGCAAAAATTAAGCTGTCAGACCCATTTCAGTCTAAATCATAGCCTAGCTATAAGACTTTTATTACTAGGCTACCAAGTACAAACTCATACCTGACAATAAGACTACCTATCAGTACTTTTGCTTACAGCTAGTCTGCACAATAGATATGCTTTTCCGAAGATCTACGGCGTGGAAAAGTTGTCACTTTGGCGTGGCGACGCGAGTTGAAGATCTGCTACGACAATCGGCGTAACACTGGAGTAAGATTACCTGCTGTTCTGGCGTAGGCCTTTTTTAGACAAGGAGTTTAAGTTACAGTTACAAAACTCGCTGCACAGTCATTGATTGATTGATAGTGATACCAGTGTTCTGTCACAGCATTAGTAGGTTAGACTGCAGCTTAATTTAATTCCAATTCAATTTACTTGCTGCACTTTAGAAAACCTGTTGCCTGCCTAGACAAAGTTTATCATGCAATTCCTGAATTCCACCACGTTTGTTTTCAGTTTTACTGATTTATTCACCTTGTTGCCCTGACTAAGAAACCGCACAGTGATATTAGGGTTGTTGAGGCAAGCTGACACCTCTCTACCATACAAAGGTGTAAGCATTGAGCAGCACATTATCACCTTCAATGCAGAATGTCAAGCAGGAAGATGTGAATACAGTTTGCAGTAGGCTACCTATTTTTAAGTTTTTGGCTTGACTGGACCAGATTTGAACCCAAATTTTCAACCTGATATACAGATGCTCTAACCACTAGGCTATACAATCTTGTCGGCATATTTATCAGTTCAACCCCAGGCTCTCAAATTGCAAGACACTGTTGTCAAGAACAGAGAAACTAAACATTTCATCAGTTTATTACTCAATAATGAAGTTTTACTGCTACAGTGCTACTCAGCAGAGGTGAAGTCCTTGAGGACGTCCTTGGTCTCAAGGACACATTTTGAAGTCCTTGGTCTCGAAGCCTCAAGTCCTCGAAAAATGCCTGTCCTCGGCTCGAGGACAGCAGTATTTTTTGAATTGTTAAAATTTTGTAGTTCGCCAGAAAAAAAAAATGAAGACCATTGTTTTAGGAGATTGCCTAAATTTGGATTGTAAAACCGACTCAATCTGCGTGAAAACCGATCAAAATCTGGGATAAGACCGTTTGATGTAGTTTCCAGCCTCTGAATTAGCCTTTCCCTATTGCAAATTTTTGGCTATGCGCCTGCCAGGATCTCATATCTCCACTTATCAATAAATTTCTGCAATTGCCTAATCCTCCAGTCCTACAAAACAGCAAAACGGGAATGGATCTTTCACCCTAATTACGAACAGCCCGATTGTAAATACACCCTAACCTACTAACTCTACTCATGACTTCAGGAAAACTGACGATTCGTTTGCATTTTATTGGTGTTAAAATGGTAAGGTTAACCTATAATGTTGCAGGCTAACTATTCGGTAGAGCTTTGGTTCCTAGTCCTGATTAAGAAGTCGATGTTTACCAGTACTTGAATAGAAAAAACCGCAATCGTTTTCAAAAGCACATGAACGCAGTCAAACGTGGAATTTAAAGAGAGAAAGAACCAATAGAGAATAGCCGGACTGTGCGTTTACAAATGATTACTGCAGATGCCCACAGTCAAAGTGCAGTCAACACTGCGTCTCAGCTTTTAAAACTACTTTGTACTTTTATTAAATAATAAGTACTTAAGTAGCGTTACTTCAGGCTAAAAGTACTTAAGTAAAAGTAGTTTAAAAAAATACTCGAAAAAGTACTCGTTACCAAAAAAAACTACTCAAGTAAAAGTATTTCGTTACTTTACACCACTGGTTCTTAATTCCATTTTGTGGTTCATGTATAAACGTATGGGTTTGGTAAAGACTGACATATTAATGAAACTGGTAGGTGAATATTATGAAGACAAAGACGCTGAAGACGCCAAACCATTGCTCTTTGATAAACTACCCTCTCAACGCAATGTCAAAAGAAAAGGAAATAATAAGAAAGAAATGAATCTAATAGATATTGTGCAAGCATTACACTTCTTGCCTATTGAGGAGCAGCAATCAGACCATGATTCTGACTGTCTAATCTTTGCTACAGCAAACTGTCACTTTCTCTTCTTGGAGGTAAAGAATATTGATGCAGGCACTATTGTGACAGATATAGTGTCCTTGAAACAAGAAGTTAAGGAACTGAAAGAAGAAAACTATCAAAGTCAAAAATCAGAGGTGGAGTCGAGGACACAAGGCTCGAGGCCAAGGCCAAGGACACAAAAAAAAATCCGAGGCCAAGGCCAAGGACAGCCTTTCCGAGGACAGACACTCTCGAGGCCAAGGACAGAAATGCTTGAGGCCAAGACCAAGGACCAAGGACACAAGCGCAAGTGCTCTCCAAAAAAAAGGTCTTCACAAAAATTTTTCAGGCGATCTCCACAAAAGAACGTTTTCAAAAAATTTTTTAACCGCTCCACGAAATTTTAACAATTCAAAAAATACTGCTGTCCTCGAGCCGAGGACAGGCCAATTTTCGAGGACTTGAGGCCTCGAGGCCAAGGCCAAGGACTTGACCTTCGAGGCCAAGGCCAAGGACTTCAAAATGTGTTCTCGAGGACTCCACCTTTGTCAAAAATTGTCTGATCAAATGACAGAAATAAGAAGTATGGTGTCAGAGTTATCTGCATTAACAAAAAAAAAAAAAAAAAAATTCTGGCAAAAATATCCTGCTTTTACAAATAGTCTGAATCCAGCATCAAAACCAAATTGTTATAATTCAGAGCCTAAGGAAGCAACTGAAAATAAACCTAGCCCATCTTGGGATGTTCAAACTTTGGATGAAAATTCTCAAGTAAATAATCAAAGCAAAGCTTTATATTCTGAAAAAGTTAAAAAGTCAGGCAACAGCATTGTAGAGAAATCCAAACCTATGGCCAAAAAAGTAAAAAATGATAAAAGTTGGGAAACAGTAAAGAAAAAGAAAAAAACACATCTTGGAAAGCTTTCGGGATCTTCTCTTGAAACCGTTCCTCGAAGATTGCTACCTGCTGATGTTTTTGTATCTCGGCTAAATCCAGATACTTCAGAATCTGATATGACTTACTTTGTAAAGTTGCAATTCCCCCAAGTCACTAATGTGACATGCACTAAACTGAAAACCAAGTTTGAGAGCTACTCTTCTTTTAGAATTATGCTAAATGGAATAAATTTCAAAAACTCCCTAAATCCTGAGAGTTGGCCTAGGGGCGTTTTAATCAAACGGCTTTATTCACCTGCTCTTTCAAAAAGTCAACCAGGTTCATCAGCAAACTCAGATAATGCTGAAAATTTAAATAACACTTAAGCCAGATGGAGAGTCAAACATTACACTTAGTTTCTTATAATTGTAGAGGTGTGATAAAGTCTTGGCTTGATGTTGAGAATCTGTGCAGCAAGCATGATGTGATTCTTTTACAAGAGACTTGGTAAACAAAGTAAAACCTCTCAATCTTATCTTTCGTAAGTCCTGATCATTTTTCATTTGGTTTTTTCCCTGTCACTGATGAAAGCGGGATCAGACGTGGCAGACCTTATGGAGGAACAGCAATCTTGTGGAACAAAACACTCAAAAATGTTGTAGAGGTACATAGCTCCAGTGGCTCTATCATTGGCATTAAAATATTTGGCTATGATAGAGATTTGCTTATCATTAATGTTTATCTGCTATATTGCTGTCCTGACAACGTTGATGACTTCATGGATAGACTAGGAGAAATTGACGCACTGTGTGAAGAACACTGTAACCGTAGTCCATACATTTTGGGCTATTTTAATGCCTGCACTTCAAATAATTTTGCCCTATTCTTTCAGAATTTTGTGAAGACAATGAATTTGTCTTATTTGACTATAAATTACTTCCACCGGATAGTTTCACTTTTATAAGTGATGACATGGAACTACTGCTTGGCTGGACCATTGCATGTGCACAAATGAATATCATGCTGCTGTTAAAAAAATATCAATTTTACAAAGCTTCGTCATTTCAGATCACTGCCCTTGTCAGGCTGTAATTAATTAAAACTCACGACAGTTTGAAGACTTTGACGAAAAATTCCAGAAAAAGAGGACTAACCCTTCTGGGGTGGCTTGGGATAAAATTTCTGATCAACAAAAGTATGAGTATTTCAACCAAACCGGTATTCTAATGAGCTCTATTCTTCCACCTTTAGAAGCCATACATTGCAAAAATACTGATTATACAAATAACTCTCATGTGGCTGCTACAAAACACTCCTATGATCAGATTGTTGACTCACTACTGAACGCATCAATCAGTTTCAGCCAAAACAATCCAAACAGCGCAAGAAAAAAATCCGGTAACACCAATTGCATAAGTGGGCAAGTTAATTCAAAAAGTTAGCTTCGTTAACCATTAGTCCGTTGACAAACTTCACACCTCCGTTAACTTTAATCCGTTATTTTCAACTTTAATCAACGCAAGTTGATGAGGTTCGTTAATTCGTTAATATTTTGCGTGTAATTTACATTTCGTTTAATTCACTCGCTTCTAGAACACGAATTGACGCTGTTGAGCTAATTCTAAGAAAATATTTATTGCTATGGTCGTCATTTTGTGTTTTGGAAGTTACATTTTACAATCTAATCTAATTTCAAGATAAAAACAAGTTCAAATGCACTAACGAAGCTGCGATCGGAAAATCTTTGAAAATTGTGAACAGCGATT
Organism: Trididemnum nubilum; assembly: GCA_963965965.1. NCBI lineage: Eukaryota > Metazoa > Chordata > Ascidiacea > Aplousobranchia > Didemnidae > Trididemnum > Trididemnum nubilum. The sequence goes on from OZ014490.1 coordinate 33,255,506, forward strand.
GTTACTGCCGCTCACAGAATGAGTGTTGTTGTCTCGAAATGCGCACTTCCTGGATCTTAACTTTCTGCCTTTGAGAAGCAAGACTTCACAAGTATGAAAATAATTAATATTCAGTAGCTTAGAAAACGTAAACACAAAATCAGAACTGAAACGCTCCAACTTAAAAACAAAGGAAACGCCAAGCTTAATTCTAAAACCACCGGCCAAGTACAATACTATGCAAAGTTTCTTAATCTCTCTAGCAAAGGCGAGCAAACAAAAAGGGCTAGCGTACATAAAACTAATTGCAGGCGTACGTGCGTGCGATTCAAAAAAAATGTCACTGCTCACTCTATGCCGGCAAAATTCAACTATTCACAGAGATTACAGTTTCAAAAGCGGTTAACGCCTATCGTTTCAAATATGTCCTTATTTGAAAATAATCAAAAATTTGCATTTAACCGTGACAAGTGCGAAGTCATGCGTAACAAACAGTGTTTCCAAAAATCAACTAAGTTGCGTTTCTAACAGCGATAACTAATAGACCTATGAGGCTGCAGCTTATTATTTGCCACAAAAAAGAGCTCCTTCCTTCGATAAAACTAGTGCTAATACGCAACAAGTGTTACCAGTGCAAACTGGTTTGTACCGGTACGATGAATGAATGGTGCAAGATATTAACGATAAAAACCTTAACGGAAGTTAATTTAGTCCGTTAACATGAAAAAACTCTTTAATAGATTAACGAGTTAATAAAAAAGTTAGCTTCGTTATTAACGGATTAACAATTAACGGACTTGTGCCCACCTATGCGTAATTGGAATCAAAATGTAAAAGCTGCTAATGCAGCAGCAAAGCAATGGCAATCCTATCTGAACTGGGTTAAGCTTCAGAAACCTACTGCAGGTCTTGCAGATGAAAACATGATAAACTCTCGCAAAACTTTTAGATATACTCTGAGAAAAACGAAATCTATGTATGACCAGTTGTTTGCTGACAACATTTCAGCAAGTCTTACCTCGGGTCAATCTTTACCAAATTTTTGGAAGCATATTAATTTAGCAAATTACGACAAATACAAAACTCCTGTTTCCACCTGTGTAGGTGGTCAAACTGGCCATCAAAACATTGCTAATATGAAGGAAGATCATTATAAATCTCTCATAAATTTTCCTGAAATTGAAGCGAATCTGTAGCTAAACACTTTATGGATCAAACTTTAAAAAATTGTGACTTTAATGAGTTGAACCCTTTGCCTCTCTTCAATGTAGGGCTCATTCAAGCTCAGTTACACAAATTAAAACAAAAATGTGCTCCTGGCTTAGACAACATATGCACTGAGCATTTAATTTATTCACACCCCTTGATATCTGTTTATATAGTATGCTGTTTAATGTGTGCTTGACACACGGCTTTATACCTTACCGCTACATTGCATCTGTGATCAACCCCGTAGTAAAAAGTAGCCAAAATAGAGTAAGAGATTTAAATAACTAGATGGGAGTTTGCCAGCAAACCCAGTGAACGACCGACGCAAAGCTAATGTTGTGACGCTCAAAAGTACTTTTTGTCTACCGTAAAATCAGCAATTATTCAAAAATATCTGATTATGGAACCTCCAGAAAAGTAGAGTCAAAATAATTGTCAGTTAAATATCTTCTGATATCTTAACAGACTGGCACCCTAAGTTGAGCCGTTCAAAAAACTGAATTTTGGGGGTCCATTTGTGGGAGTCCCCGGGGGGGTGGCACCCCCAAACTATGTCAAAATATTTGTCTGTTAAATATCTGCTGATATCAAAGCAGACTGGCACCCTACGTTGAGCCATTCAAAAAAATTGACTTTTGGGGGGGGTCCCCGGGGGGGTGGCGCCCCCAAACTATGTCAAAATATTTGTCTGTTAAATATCTGCTTATATCAAAACCAGAGCTGGAGTCTCGGCCAAAATCTTCGAGACCGAGACGAGACATTGACGTTGCGAGACCGAGACTTTGAGCAAAAACTCGAGTCGAGACTGAGACTTGAACGTTGTGAGACCGAGACGAGACACAAGACTTTTGAAACCAAACGTCTGCAATATTTTGCAAATATTTTTCACACTAAAACTTGGACATTCGGTGAACTTCCCAACACATTGCAATATAGATTTCTAGGCATTTGCTATTATATTAGGAACAAGCTAATTAAAAAAGTTATACTACTTAAAAGATATACGTTTGTTTTTAATTACAAAGTTTTTTGGCGTCGCTTATGGTTTTTAAGATTTAATACTATCATGATCATCAAAAAATTTTGTTAACTAAATGTGCAAGTTACAAAATGGAAATAAGAATATTTATGTAGAACTTAGAATCAGGGCCAACGAGAGGGGGGTTCAGGGGGTACATCGTACCCGGATCTAGGGGGCCCCGGGCTTAGGGGGCCCGGAAGAGTTGAGGTTTTTTGCATCAAGTTTTGGACCAAATTTATTTCTTCCTTGCCGTTTATCCGTCCCTGATGCAAAAAACAGGACCAAATTTGAGTGAAGACCTTTTTTTAATTTTGGCCAAAAATCAGGACCAAATTTGAGTGAAGACCTTTTTTGCTTTATCTGAAAGTGCTTAACTGAATTTTGGGGGCCCGGCGTCGATCTTCGTACCCCCTGCAAAAATTTCTCTCTGAGGTCCTGCTTACAATTCACTCAACTGCCTTTACTTCTTGATTGTGTTATTTAAATATTTTTTTTCTCAATTTCATAGCGTTATTGTCTTTGATAAACTGGGCAAATTGAACAAAATAAACAAGTACTCACATAGTTACAAAAGTTATATCACCAAAGGGACCTTAATCATGAAAAATAAAAGATTATTAACGCTATTTACACGGGCTATTGGACCAACTCATTTTACAAGGTGGGGACGGGGGCAAAAATGCCCCTCTACCTAATTCCTAAACCGGAAATCGTGTGAATACCAAATTCGGCATGCAGGTTGTTGTTCACCAAATTGTCTTGGAAAAACTAATTTTGAGATGATGACGTCCCCGTAATGACATCATGGCTTGAAACAAAGTCCTCTCTTAGCAAAGTCCTACTTGCGTGTAAAACAAACATATTTTCATAATTTTGTGCAAATGAGCTTTTTATCCAAAGCAACAAGGTTTCTGCTGAATCTACACTCAGTTAAAATACGTCAAAATTGTCTTAATATTAAAATGTCTAAAATCACACTTTTGCAGGATCAAATTGTTGGTAAAAATATGTTACGGCCCACCGAGACCTTAGTGAGTTTGTTTTTGGCTTACTACTACTCAAAGGTTGCCAACCCCTGGTCTAGACAGAGAACGCAGTTCTACGCTTAAAGGCGGTGAATCATCCAGCCAATTCCGGTGGTTTACAATAGCTAAAATTGAACTATAATTTTTCACATTTTTTGTTTTAAGTTTGGGACTGCGGTTGCAAAGATATTCAACAAATACAAAAAGATGTCCCCCCGAAAAAAGTTTTTGGAAACTCTGAGTTTTGTTCTTCCCGCCAAAACCACAGTTCTCTAAACTCTTAGGCCTACTGTAATCTTATTAAACTATTAGGCCTAACTATCTCTAAACTATTAGGCCTAATAGTTCAGAGATAGTTAGGCCAAAACTATTTAGAAATAAACTATCTCTAAACTATTAGGCCTACTGTAGTTTTGGTGGGAAGAACAAAACTCAGAGTTTCCAAAAACTTTTTTCGGGGGGACATCTTTTTGTATTTGTTGAATATCTTTGCAACCGCAGTCCCAAACTTAAAACAAAAAATGTGAAAAATTATAGTTCAATTTTAGCGATCGTAAACCACCGGAATTGGCTGGATGATTCACCGCCTTTAATATCAAGTTTTATGTCACTGTTTAAAAAACATATGATTTTCTTTTTCTAAAAGTTAAGTTACGCTAAAGTAGCGGCCTGCGGTGATACCTTAGCACCTTCAACCGAACTTTTTCCTGTGGAGCTTATGACCAATCTCTATGCTTCAAGTTTTACCCAAGACCTAAAGTTTTGCGCTCCACTGCTGTCGCTTTCTGGGGTCCCTCCAAAGAATTCTCTCCTTCTTCTATAAAACTTTTTGTGATATCTGTGCTATTATACAGTATGCTTCTCCTGGATGCTAGTTCCCCTTTTTAAGTAACACTTTGATTAACCAATTAGAAATTCTCCCTTGAGCTGCATGCAGGGTCATTACTAGCTGCCTCTCCTCTATCCCACCTCATTGTTTCTTAAAAACGAACTTCCTTTTGAAAATAACCAAGCACTCAGTGCCGTCGCAGAGCAAACAGAGTGAGGGGGCACTAGCCAAAAGTGGGAGAGGAGCAATAAAATTTGCTTATAAAAGGCTGGTCTTCTATAAATATATACGGCTACAATTATGTACAATTTAAAATAAGGCCGACAGCATTTCTTAGCTCGTTTCGTCTGCGGCCCATAATCACTTGAAAAATTTATCTGCAGCAATAAATGCTGCCAGACGTGCAACCAGGATTTCGATGAAAGGGGTGAACTAAAAGTAAATTTTTTAGCCGAAAAACTGCCTGATTTAGCCCCCGCGCTGAACAAACTGATGCAACTCGAACGTGTCACAGACGACGACCATACTGTAGTTACGAAATATTTAGTGGCTGTGAACGGGGACAATTTTTGCAATTTTGCAGCAAACAAATAGCAATTTTAACGCCATTTTAACACCATTTCGCACTTTTTGAAGCCATTTGAATAATTAAATTGCTAAAATGCAGAATTCATTTCAAACAATTAAATTGCTTAGCACCTTCAGCTCCCCCTCCCCTTACTTCAGGTGAAATCTAAAATACATTTAAACTTTCGTATTTTGAGGTTAAATTTTCTAAGTGACTTGGCTAAGGGGGCTTAAGTCCCTTCACCCTGGTTGCGCCACTGACTGTGATCTCAAAATCTTGAGTGAGCTCTAAAAATTAAAATAGCTGGTTCACGTATTGTTTCATATCATTATCACTAACGAAGTACCAGTAACGATTCTGCTGGCTTACGTATCTCTTCCGCGACACATCCGCAAAGGCGTGTTAATAAGATGGAATATTGCGCCTCATTTTTGTCCAGCAGTTGGTTGCAGCAATTTCGCAAAGAATCGAGAAAACGTCAACGGAGAATTATATGCTTGAACGTAGTTATTCCTTTTTCCATCATTGTCCATTGTCTTGTCATTACGTGATGTCCCAAAAACAGTACTTTGAGTTAGCCAAAATGGGGGGCACAAGAAGTCGTTAGGGGGGCACGGCCCCCTGGCCCCCCCGTAGCAACGGCACTGCAAGCACTAACACGTTTTAAAAGTGTTCTGCGTATTTTTCCAAAATCATCTTTTTATTCTCAAAGCCCTTGCCTCAAAATTGCTGATCAGCCGGCTAAATAAAAACACTTCTGATGAACATTTTGCACTATCAGCGGAATCTCTCCCATCCTGAACACCAATCAAGTAAATTATATCATCCTCGATGCCTAACTGCTCTGGCCCCAGCCAGGCACGTAGCCAGAACGGAATTTTAGGGTGGGGGGGCAAGCAAAAATATTGGGGAAAAGAAAATTGTTGGGTGGGGCAAAGTAATGTAATTAGGCTCAAAATGCATGAAATTTTGATAAAAATCACGTTTAACTAAAATTATTTGGAGGGAAAAGTAAAATTTTGAGGGGGCAGTTGCCTCTCCCTGCTCCCCCCAGGCTACGTCCGTGGTCCCAGCGCAATTCGCCTTGCATCTAACTGTAGTCGTTTTTCTTTCCTTGCTCATTCAGAGGTCCATTTACACAAAAGCATTATTCTACTGTAGAAATAAACGCGTAAATTAGGGCCGACCAGGGCCCTTTCTGAAAACAGTAGGAGGGCTACTCTCCCTCCCTCCGTTTCCGCCATCTATGGTGTATCCACTAATTCAATTGTCACTGGTAGAGTGATCTAAAGCACGACAACATGTAATTGTAGTGCAATTCAATTCGCTTTATTTTAAACAGCAAAAAGACTATTGCAACAAACTGTTAGAAATCAATATTGTGCTAAAGATGCCATAACATGCAATACAGTGTCACACAGTGTTGGGCATTAACTCGTTAATATGGAAGTGGAGTCACTTTATTGGGCATCAACTGCAGGTTAATATATATTTTTTTTTTAAATTAACAAATTAGCTTTTAACTTTAACTAGAGTTACTTTTGTTTTTCAGTTAACGACTTAATTTTAACTTAGTTATAAAAATTACTTGAAAATTCTTAACAAATTAACTCTTAACGAAGTTAACGTTTCTCATTACCTTGCCCAACACTGGTGTCACAGAACGAAATAGCAAGCCTATTTACAACAACACCAGGTCACTTTCAATTTCAACTATTTACATCAAAAATTTTCAACGTATTCGCAGAAATTTATAGCATTCAAGCAAGAGCGTCGGCAGAAAACTTTTAAGAGGGTGGGGGGCAATACGAATAGAGCCAGTATTAACCACTAAAAATGGAAGAGTTTCTGAAATTTGGGAGATTTTAAAGAGAGTGTGTGCAAATCCAGGGAGGGGCATGGCCCTCCCTTGCTTCCCCTTGCCGACGCCCATGCATTCAAATTATTTTTTCAATTTATTTCATGTCATTTACTTCCATGCAGTCATTTCAAGATAAAAAAAACTCCCTTTTTCAATTTACCAAAAGTTTTGATTTTCCTGTGAGAGCTCCCTTCTCTGCTAAATAATCTAACCCATTCAAAAATGAGATTGCCTTTTCAGATGCCGTCATCTTTTCCAGTTCTTTTTTAGTATGGCATGCTTTTACCATAAGGTGGTATTTTATTGGCATCCATACTTAGGCATTACGTAAGTTAATAAATTTTGTGACTCGTGTTAGTTCAGAACAAGTATAAAATAGCTACAGTTCTTACTTTCCAATAAAGACATTGCCCAATCGTCCGTGCGATTATGCTTTAACAGAAATTTGTGGCCAGCTGATTCTGTCATGCAGTTCAAAAGGTGATTTTTTTGTTTTCATTTGCGAGTTGTTTTTCTTGTTTATGTAATCTTGTCAGCATTTTTCATGAAAAAGTTGTGCAGTACATGCATGTGATGTAACAATAGGCCATTATGTTTGCAACAGCCTTTAGCAACATTGCAAGACGTACATTAGTAAGAATAGAACGAATCTTTGTTATTATTCATTTCGGCAAAAACAAACTGCGAGTGAAGCGTTGAAAGGAAAAAGTTGTTTTGTTGCAAACTTAAGTTTTGGAAAAAAACGAATTCAATTTTATAAATCAGAGAAAACGTCTACCTCTAATACGTAGTTTTCTACGTTTTTGATTCATTTATGCCTGGCGCAAATTAAACACAAAAATTTTGAAGATTTAACGACAAACTCGAGCGCTACATACAAAAAAAGTGTTGCACTCAATAACTTTTTTCTCAGAATCGTTGCCCAAGCATTTTTAAACAGTTGTGACAGCCGCGTCACAACTTAGTACTTTAGTTATGAATTGGGACTTTGCGCGTCCGCACATGGGACCTGCAGTATGTTTTTACTCGGCCGTTGTGACAGATAAGCGCCAAAAGTTTATGCTTATAACTAAAAAACACTTAAACCTACAAAGTTCAATTTCGGATGCAACATGGTAATAATTAAAATTTCATGTATGCCACTTTTGGGGACCCTAAGTCACGTAATCGTGATTTGGGAATCCAAATACCGAGAAAAAAGGCAAGTTTTGGGTCGAAAATTTATGAATTCTCCTATAACTTAAAAACGGATGGACGTGTAATGTTGAAATTTGAACGCAGCATTGGTGAAAATGGAGGGCTTGTAGAGTTTGGGGGCGCCCGGTCACATAACCGCAATTTTCGATGCCAAAAATCGACAAAAAGTGGACAAATTTGAACCGATATACCTTGGTAGAAACCCATATTGATGAAAAAAAGTTTGGGGTTTTCAAAGACTCTATCAATTACCTTTCTTATGGTTATGTTTATTTTACTCCAGCTTCGATACTTTTTTCTTTAATTTTTTTTCTTCTAAAGCTATCTACTTTTAAGGGGTGAAGCATCCAGCCAAGTCCGGTAGTTTACAATAGTTAAAACTTAAAATTGAAATATATTTTTTGAAATTTTTTGTTCTCATTTCGGGGCTGCGGTTACAAAGATATTTAACAGATACAAGCCCATAAGAACGTTTTTGGAAACCCTGAGTTTGTTCTCCCAGCCTGAACTTTCAGAAAAAGAAAGGTTTTGGGTTGGTCATTTAATGTTACTGAAAGGCTAATTATTATTTAGTTTCTTTTTTGCCTGGTAGCTCAGGCTGAGAAAACAAATTCAGGGTTTCCAAAACTTTTCAGGGAGGATATATTTTTGCATTTGATGAATATCTTTACAACCGAAAATGAAAACAAAACATTTAAAAAATTGTATTTCGATTTTAGCTATTGTAAATCGGAATAGGCTGAGTGCTCATTCCCTTTAAAAGCAAAGAATTCAAATTTTGAGCGATTGTAGATATTGGGAAAAACTAGGTTCCGCCTAAAACCGGACTGCCAGTGCCACGTCAGAGAAAACCCATTTAATGGAACCTCCGAATTTTTGAATTTTTGAACCGTTTTGAGTTAAATGAGTGAAATTTTCAAGCTGGTAGTTATTAAAAATAATCAAAACATTACAAAAGATGCAGGTGACACGTTGGAGTTCCTCTTCAAACTGGTCCTCTAAAATTCAAACGCTTTAATTACTCACGCTAGACAGATGAAATTTTAAAAATAGGGATATATAAATGAAAGAATAAAATATGACAATATTTTGGGGTATCAACATTGGTGGTCTTCCTTAAACGGGTTCTCCAAAATTTAAGATTTTTAAACATTTAAAGCTATTTTATAAAGCGGGGTTGTGATAAATGCCTTCAACAATTTTTAACTTGACTGTCTTGCAGTCAAATTTATTCACAAATAAATTGTGAAATTTGAAGTCGCTAAAAGAGCGAGAAGTTTCCCAACTTGGAGCTTTCTCGAAGTTTATTTCTAAAACCTGAGCAGTTTTTAGCCAAAATTAAACTTAAATGACGCCACAAGACGTTTTTATGGGGTAAGCATTTTGACTTAAGCATTTTATGATTCTGTAATAAAAACCAAACCTATATACAACGTTTAAACCACCTGTGACGTCATCACAAAATGATGCCTTTTATCGAAAATAGAGCCGTGGCTTGACAAAAATGACGTCATTAACTCAGAACTAACTTTTCTGAAAAATTTTGGTGAACACCAAACCGATGCCAAATTTGATGTTCTAATGACTTTTGGTTTAAGAGTTGAATAGGCGGGCATTTTTGCCCCCTTCCCCGGTAAAATGCTTTGGTTAAACTCCTCGAATAAAATAGGATTAAGTTCGATGCATGAAATTTTTATAATTGGTAAATATGAAAAAAAGAAAAAATGTGATAAAATTTCGGGGTACCACGATAAAATGTGATAAAGTTTGGAGTTCCCCTCAAACGGGTTCGCCAGAATTCAAACTTTTTTACCACTCATGATAGACAGATAAAATCTTGCGTTTTGTCAACAAGACTTTTTGTTGGGCTGAACTACCACAACGAGCAGACTGCTAAGCCGTTGACTTTATCCTAGACTTTGACTTGACTTCAATGGAAAATAAGCTTAAAGGGTTTTGATTGTAGAGATCAGTTGTTGCAGAATGCAGACAGGGTTATGCAAGTGCAAAGATTTTTTTCATACCCCGTTTTTGACGCTATTTTACTGCAAGTTTTTTTTTGACCCCTTTTCATTTTCATATGAATCACTTTGGACCGTTTTATTTTAGCACAAGAAACTTAAGTATTTTAATTATCAAAGGGAAAAACTAGAAATTCGATTTCAAAAGTTTCTCTTTTGGTAGTTTTTGTTTGAAGTATTCAATTTGTCGCTTTTGTTGTTGCCAGTTTACACTTATTTTTATGTATTGCAGATTTATTTAATGTGATTAAAAATACTATAGTTTGACCAAATGAAAGTGATTTTGTTTCTCGCATTTGCACTTTTACTATCCTATGTATCGACCGAACAAGGTAAGTACCAACAATGTGTGCTGAATTGCATTTTGCAAGCATTTGAAAAACAAAAGTGCAATTCAAAGAGTTAATCTATCACGTAGAAGCTTTATTTTACGATTTAATGCAGCACTCGAAGTTGACCTTACAGTTTGTGCAGCTGAGAAGTAGATGTCAATCTTTCCGTTCCAAGACTGGAAAATTTTAATAACCGATTATGCAGGTTTTGCAAGGGTTTTTCGGCGTTCTGTGTTACAATTTCAGCGTCAAAACTGCTACCTGAGCGCTACTCTTTGAGGACCCGGAATTTAGACAGATGAGAACAGTAATGGTACCGACGAACTTGAGAATCAAACTAACTAACAGTTTGCGTCTTCTACCTAGGCATTCTATGTCTAGACCGTTGCCTGGTAACAACTAATAGGTGGCAAGCTTTTCGTTTGAGGCACCACAGAATGACCGGGACATTTTATGGCGTCGTGTTTTCAGAAAAAAAATCACTGTTCATTACAGTGCAAATCCAGTATAATCAGCGGTTCCGTCATTAGTGATTCAACTGCGACGGCGATAGCTCATTTGTAGAGCATCTGTCTTGTGAACGAAAGGTTACTGACCTCTGGTTCGATTCTCGAACTGGCAATGCGTCGTTGGGTTCGTGGGAAAGATACTTTACGCTTTTTTCCCATTGGGACGAAGCGTCTACCCATTGGGTTGCCCAGCCTGACGAAAGACTTGAAAAGAGAACCCAAAAAATGCTCTGCGTTGGTGTGGTTAGACAGACGCAGAGTGCCTGGTTCGTACAAACGAACGAATGGGTCATTCAATAATCTGACTTGAAGATTGCAAACAGAGTCAAGTCATCACGATTTATTCTACTATGTAACACAGAATAGAAAAAACACTACAAAGCCGTGTAAGAAAGCTGTAACTTAAACTAAATTATCTAATCACTACTAACGAGGCCGCGAATGGATCTCACGTTTTTCGATTCAAGCAGCCACCTAACGTACAAATGATTTTATTGGGGCATTAAAGGTTATGACGCAATCAAAAATAATTGTGGTATTAGGCGTTGGGAAGCCGGCCAAATAATTATTATTGAAAAGAAAAACGCCATTTAAAAGGCACATTACGAAAGCAATCGAACAAACATCAAAATTCACAGAAGACATTACTAAACGCAGACAAAAAAATTACCAGTTGTATGCCTAAGACAGCTGTTTCGCCTAATTTTAAGGTTCTTTATCAAGGCTTAGCAGGGCTAAAATGACAAAATATTACCGTGACAAAACTTCCGAAAAAAAAAAATCATCAAGAAAAACACGGTAATATTTGTCATTTTAGCTCTGCTAAGCCTAACTGATGAGCATTAAAATTAGGCGAAACAGCTGGCTTAGGCTTGCAACTAGTAATTTTTTTTTTGTCTGCTTTTAGTAATGTCTTCTGTAAATTTTGATGTTTGTTCGATTGCTTTCGCAATGCATTTTTTAAATGGTATTCTCCTTTTTAATTCTGTTTTAGTACGTGATTACTGCATCCCACTCAGCTTGGATGGATTTCATACTGCTGCAACTTTGTTGTATTTTTCTTTTCAATATAGAAATTTTTTGTATAGCAAACTAAATTGTGTTTTGGGTAAAGACGTAATATTTAAGCAAATATTATTCTAGATTTTGACCCCCTTATACATTGTACTTCCTTGCAATTGATTAGGTGAAATACCTAGGGATGTAAAAAAGTATTGATGGATTGCACGTGACGTCATCGCGCTGCAAGCCAAACCGCTGGACGTCAAAATCGCGGATCGGCTCTATGTTTATGCAGGGAAAAACACTGATAGTAAAGATATAAAACTTATTTTCATGCTCTAAATCAGTTGATTTCTTCGTAACATTAATGTTAAATGCTATATAAAAGCCTGTAAAACTGATTTTAATCAGTCAGCATTCGGTTTTTGTTTGCTTTTTTCATGATTTAAATTCAGCTTGCTTTCTAGTAGCCCATGAGAATCATAAGATATACATGGCGGTAGCTGTAGCTTCGTTATCAAATGCAAGGTTTACTATGGACGGCGCTGAAATAGAACGGTTGTATTTTCTTCATTCGAGACAAATTAACACATTTTTAAACTTTTTTAATTTCATAAATTTATTTGGCAGGATCTAAGTGATTTTATGCATTTGATTAGCGGCTTACGGCTATGGTTGCTATAGGAGTTAAAGCGCATAAGCAGTTGTTTTCATTGAATTATTCGTAGAGATGTCATTTAAATTTTAAACTAATGATTTAACTTGCCTCAGTGTAATGTTTATTGAACCTTAATAATTGTTTGAGGCCATGTTTTGGTTGAAAATCACACACAAGAGAAGAAAGAAGAAATTCCGACGACTTCGCATTTAGGGATCAGTAAAATAATATAGGCACAAGCTTATCGGGCATATACGAAATCAGTCGTAAATTATATACTACTATTTTATTTATTAAAATCGATTTCACCCCAGCGGGGCATCATCAGTTAGATCTAAAAACAATCAGCGTATACTTTAAAACCAAAATCATCATAAAACCTATAAATAGACTATAACATCAATCAAATTGAAAAGAACATAAAATGGACTTTAATAACAGCGAA
>OZ014490.1:33268361-33410390 GCA_963965965.1 Trididemnum nubilum
AATGTAGAAAACTTAAATCTTTTTTCAAAAAACGGGTGAAATTGGAAAAGAAAACATTACCAAACTCTTACCTTGGTTGGAAAATCCACAAGGTAAGAGTTTGGTAATGTTTTCTTTTCCAATTTCACCCGTTTTTTGAAAAAAGATTTAAGTTTTCTACATTTTAAGGTTTGGAGATATGTTTACTTTTTTGGTTGCTTAGCAACGCTTTTTATAATTGGAAAAAAATTTATATTTTTTTTGTAGGGGTTTATTACTTTAAAACAACTTTTTTGTATAGTTTCTGTCTGATGTTGTATTGGTGTAGATAAAACAAGGTTTTTAATATATTTGCTTTGCGAAAGAGGTTTTGCTATATACAGTATTATATTTTCTTTAATTTCGCTGTTATTAAAGTCCATTTTATGTTCTTTTCAATTTGATTGATGTTATAGTCTATTTATAGGTTTTATGATGATTTTGGTTTTAAAGTATACGCTGATTGTTTTTAGATCTAACTGATGATGCCCCGCTGGGGTGAAATCGATTTTAATAAATAAAATAGTAGTATATAATTTACGACTGATTTCGTATATGCCCGATAAGCTTGTGCCTATATTATTTTATTGAACCTTAATATGCATTTATTTTGACTTGAACTAATAATGTAAAATATTATTAATAAATAGGGTTTAAATGAAACGTTAGTCTGCCACGAGGTAGAGATGGCGGGTATAACAAATTGCATCCGCATGCTGCGCTATGTTCACAAACCTTGTCCGCATGCTGCACCGCATCGCATCCAAACACAATTAAGTTCACGCTGCATTGCACCGCACCGCAAGTTAAATACCCTTTTAATTTCCACTAACATCAGAAAAAAATCAGCTCTTTAGCTTACAACATATTATAAAAAATTGATTTTAGAGGTATCATTTTGGAGAGTTTTCAAGGGGTGGCCCTCTCAAACCATGTCAAAATATTTGTCTTTTAAACATCTGCCGATATAAAAAAAAAACTAATGCCCTAGCTTGAGCGGTTAAAAAAATTGATTTCTGGGGAGTTTATTTGAGGGCCCCTGGGGGGGTGGTACCCCCTAACTATGTCAATCTATTTGTCGCTTAAATATCTACAGATAAAAAAACTATCGACCTAGCTTCAGCAATTAAAAAAAATAATTTTTTGAGGCTCCATTTTGGGGGGTTCTGGGGGAGAGGCCCCAAAAAATTTCAGGAGACAAAATTGCGTTTGCAGTTCAACAAACTTTAAAAAATTTGATTTCGATGTTTTGCGGTTTAGAAGAAGAGCGCACAAGATTTAGCGAGCAAAAAAATAAAAAAGGAAAAAAATCAACAAGACCAAAAATCTGATGTGTAGGTAGGGATGAAGGGGTATCTTACGACATATAACCATGTGAAATATTTTGCCGTACTTATAGCCGTTTTTGAATAAGACTGCTTTCTACACCAAATTTTTGGGGTGGTTTTTGGGTCCTAAAACCGGAGTCACGTGACTCATTGCCTTGAAACTCCGCACAAACATATAACTTATGAATCTCAAACTGCTGTCAAAATTTCATGTAGCTAGACCAAACCATTCTCAAGCTATAAGTAAAGTCTGAAACTTCGCACACGTTAACTTTGAAAATGGCCTAGTAAAAACTAAGAAATATGCACCGCGAGGTCAGTCGTTCTAATTATAGGCCTACAGGTTTAATCTGCCTGGTGTGTGTTTTCTATCAGTTTTTCTGCACCATGTTTTGGCTATCAAAAACAATCTACCCGTCTACCTGATGATTTCATGCAACTACTGTACTGGTCCTGAACCAGTAGTTCAAATAATGAAATATATCACGTGCTCTGCATGCTGTCACAAGCTACTACACTCGTATGTAACTGTCTAACTTGATAAAAAACAACTTTGCTGCCTCCCAACGTAAGCCTACATATGGGCATAGGTGGGCACAAGTCCGTTAATCGTTAATCCGTTAATAACGAAGCTAACTTTTTCATTAACTCGTTAATCCGTTAAAAAGTTTTTTCATCTTAACGGACTAAATTAACTTCCGTTAAGTGCTGTTAACGGACTAAAGTAACTTCCGTTAAGTTCCGTTAACTTCCGTTAAGGATTTTATCGTTAATATCTTGCAGCTTCGTTGTGCATTTGAACTTATTTTTATCTTGAAATTAGATTAGACTGTAAAATGTAACTTCCAAAACACAAAAAGACCACCATAGCAATAAATATTTTCTTACAATCAGCTTAACAGCGTCAATACGTGTTCTAGAAGCGAGTGAATAAAACGAAATGTAAATTACACGCAAAATGTTAACGGATTAACGGACTTTATTAACTTCCGTTAATTAAAGCTGAAAATAACGGATTATCGTTAACGGAGGTGTGAAGTTTGTTAACGAACTAGTGGTTAACGAAGCTAACGTTTTGCGTTAACTTGCCCACCTATGCATATGGGTATTCAATATTGAGTACACTAGCTAACTTATCAGCATATCCGTGAACCCTCTAACCCTTGCAAGAACATTTCTCCCAAGCTCACTAAGTAGCCCATTTTTACAAAGCAAATCATTTTGTATTGGTCATCGATGTGTTAGACCAAGCCTAGTCTTGCTTTAATAACCCTATGTATTATACCTTTGCCGTTGGCATGTATGATTGATTGAGGAATTAATTCTGCTACTACGTTGCCTATTTTGTCATTGGAACTTTGTGCAGCCTAGTCTTCCTACTCTACAACATAGGCCTACCAGATCTGGGATAGGCTACAGACGTAGGACCGAAAGCCTAATGCTTGATGCCATGACCTGTTGACGATTAGGCTACCATGAACTAACTCTGTCACTCTGAAATGCAAGCGCATGTGTAGTAGAAACTGTTATCTAGTCTTGGGCTTGTACCAATACCAAGAGCCTAATGCATACAGGGTATGTGGCAAGGCTTTGTTTTGTGCCTCTGTTCTGATAACTATTTTCCACATACCTGTTTCATCTACATTTGTCTGCCTTTGTTTCATCTTCGCACCGAACGTCCTAAACCTTTCCTAGTCTAGCCAACCAAAATCAAAATATTTTTGTTGGTGTCAAGAAACATGTTCAGCCGATTAAAACTAAGTTTGTTGTAGCCAAAATAGCGATTTTAGGATGCTCCTAATTCTGAAAAAATAAACTTGAACCGAAGGCACCTTTTACAGTTTTAGTAACATGTATTGTCTTCAATTCATATACCACTTGCATCATCACTAATCATTGTTGTTCATAAAGAAACAATCACCAGCAATAATTGTAAAAAAAAATGTAAAAAATTGTTGTACGAGGCGCTGCGCTGACGCTGCTACGTCAAGCAGATTTTAGTTGCCACGCTGCGCGGTGCACCAACAGCAGCGCGCGGCCGCGTACGCTGCGCTGTTGCCATCTCTACCACGAGGCAATGCTGTGGTGTAGAATTTTATGTATTTTAAAATGTGCCGAATTTACGGTGCAAACTATGGGGCGCCGTTGGTCTAAAATATTTTTTTCATTTTATAAGAACAAAGCTTGCCCCGATTTGACATATCTACAGCGATTTGACATATTGCAGCAATAGTGACATATCTACTGCGATATGACTTGTTGCAGCAGTATGTG
Source organism: Trididemnum nubilum (assembly GCA_963965965.1). NCBI lineage: Eukaryota > Metazoa > Chordata > Ascidiacea > Aplousobranchia > Didemnidae > Trididemnum > Trididemnum nubilum. The sequence continues at coordinate 33,271,982 of OZ014490.1, forward strand.
ACGTATCGACTGTGATATGACATATTGCAGCTGTATGTGACATATCTAGTCTACTGCGATAACACATATTCCAGCAATATGTGACGTATCTATGTGATGCGTTTCGACATATTGCAGCAGTATGTAACATACCTATTGCGACATGACATATTGCAGCAATATGTGACATATTTACCGCACGAGGGAACAATTGGCGCCTTTAGGGTGCTTTTTGTTGGCTAATTTATTTCGCTACCGCAACGACGGCCATATGCACTAAATCTTTTGAGCTCGAATACATTTTCACGCCATTTCAGCTGGCAATTAGGATCTTTTCACGCCATTTCAACCATAGGCGTAGCCAGGATTTTTGATTGGGGGGGGGGGGGGGGCAAACCACAAATCACAAGCAATAACGTCATCACAAACTTCGAAAGAGGAACTTTTTGTGAGGGCAAAGATATCGTAGAATGGAAGATCAGAAACCGTGTCTTGGTGTTGGCACGTAATCAGGAACTCAATCAAGGAGAGGGCTTAAACCAATCGTTAAAATGTGAAAATGTCAAAATCGGGACACGTATTGAGTAAAGAAGTGTAATTCAAACGTATCACAGACGGGGGTCTTGGGGCGAAGCCCCAGCCGTTGGGCGATTTTTCGTAAATTTTTGGAAAAAAAAGCTAGCTTAATACCATTGGATCACATTTCGCACGTGTTCAGAGCAATATGAAAAAAGTACTAGATTTTTAACATTTGAAAGCCATTTGAAAAAATTAAGTTGTTCAGTCCTCCTTTTGCTTGCAATTTTAATCCAAAACACGTTTAAAACCTTGCATTTTGGGATTAGATTTTGTAAGTGATTTGGCACAGTTAGGGGCAAGTAAGGTACATTGCCATCTGCAATATTTTAGCAGTAAATAGCAATCCACTCGAAGATTTTCCTTAGAGATTATTGTTTTGTCATGAAAACAATCATTTATGGGAGTACACGCACGGCCAGGGGCCCAGACCCTCTCAATTCAAAAATATGCTGAATGAACATTCCCCCTACCGTAGCTAATTTTTTTCAAAAGTATTTTGTCGCATAAAAACTGGCGAGGTGGAGGTGAATTCATTGTTATTGAAAAATGTACAATAGATAGTTACGGCTACGCCTACAAACCATGTTATTGCCCGGTCCGGATTTACATTGAGTTGAGCCCTTGAAACTTTGAGATTTTCGCAATATTTTGCTACCAAATACAGGTGAATACCAAAAAAAGTCTTATCTGAACGCGGGGCCCCTGGCACTGTGACATACGTTAAATCCGGCTCTGGTTATTGCATGACGTTCATAAAAAGGTTTGATGAGGGCCATTATTTGCAACTTTTAGGATAAAAACGCTTAATTTCACTCGGGCTATACGTTTAAATTGGTAGGCGAACATTAAATTGAGGGCGCCCGGGCCCCCTGGATCAATGTTATTGTTTGGGGCCTAATTAAACTTGGGTACATTTAAATTGGGGGCCATTTAAATGTTATTGCATGGAGCCCATTTAACAGAGGTGGAGTCGAGGACACAAGGCTCGAGGCCAAGGACACAAAAAAACAAAAAAATCCGAGGCCAAGGCCAAGGACAGCCTTTCCGAGGACAGACACTCTCGAGGCCAAGGACAGGAATGCTCGAGGCCAAGGCCAAGGACCAAGGACACAAGCGCAAGTGCTCTCCAAAAAAAAAAGAAGGTCTTCACAAAAATTTTTTAGGCTATCTCCAAAAAAAAAAAAGTCTTCACAAAAATTTTTCAAGCGATCTCCACAAAAAAACGTTTTCCAAAAAATTTTTCAAGCGCTCCATGAAATTTGAACAATTCAAAAAATACTGCTGTCCTCGAGCCGAGGACAGGCCAATTTTCGAGGACTTGAGGCCTCGAGGCCAAGGCCAAGGACTTGACCTTCGAGGCCAAGGCCAAGGACTTCAAAATGTGTCCTCGAGGCCAAGGACGTCCTCGAGGACTCCACCTCAGCCATTTAAATTGGTTGGCAAAAATTAAATTGAGGGGGCCCGGGCCTCCTGGATCAATATTATTTTGGGGGGCTCATTTAAATTGGGGGCCATTTAAAGTTATTGTAGGGGGCCCATTTAAATTGGTTGGCAAAAATTAAATTGAGGGGGCCCGGGCCCCCTGGATCAATATTATTGTTGGGGGCCCATTTAAATGTTATTGTAGGGGGCCCATGTAAACTGGTTGGCAAAAATTAAATTGAGGGGCCCGGGCCCCCCGGATCAATATTATTGTCGGGGGCCCATTTAAATTGGGGGCCATTTAAATGTTTTTGTAGGGGGCCCATTTAAATTGGTTGGCAAAAATTAAATTGAAGGCGCCCGGGCCCCTTGGATCAGTATTGTTGTTGATTACTGTTGTACGCGTATACTGCTGTACGCGAAGATGCTAAAAGAAAATGAAACTGAAGAAGCAATAGTCTTTTTTGTGACAATTTTATCATTGGTAGCATTTCAATTGGAGGGGCGGACCCCCTGGACCCGCCCTCCGGCTACGCCTATAATTTCAACAAATGGGATGAATGTAGAATGAAATCAAGCACTGAGTAGGCTACCTGCAAACAGGCCTCGGTACAATCGGTAATGCCTATGTTGGTACCGGTAATGACTATGTTAGTAGTTGCTTTTATAAGCTACTTGTAATTGGTGCATGTCTGACAGTCTGAGGCATTAGGAACATACCGGAAGTTACCACTCATAGGGATTTCACCTTAATGGGGAATTTTTATCAGACGTTTGATAGAAATTTTAGAATTTCAGCGCCAGGATTAATTTGATTTGAAACACTGCCGTAATTACCGTACCGTATTTACTCTGTTCATTTCATCCACCGCGCTACACTTTTATAAGCTTTATATATTGCTTTTATAAGCTTTATAAGCTTTATATTTTTATAAGCTTAATATTGCTTTTATAAGCTACTTGTAATTGGTGCATGTCTGACAGTCTGAGGCATTAGGAACATACCGGAAGTTACCACTCATAGGGATTTCACCTTAATGGGGAATTTTTATCAGACGTTTGATAGAAATTTTAGAATTTCAGCGCCAGGATTAATTTGATTTGAAACACTGCCGTAATTACCGTACCGTATTTACTCTGTTCATTTCATCCACCGCGCTACACTTAATTGCTGAGCGTTTAGCAAGCGCAACAGCAGATATCATTTTTGACTAGGCCACAGACCAAACTGACATAAATGCTGACCTACTTGTACCGATACTATCGCAGCTACTAGCCTGCCATACCTGCATACCCAAGACTGCCTAGACTATGCCAGCAGAAATGGCGCGAAAATGTATTCGCGCTCAAGTGATTCAACCACATGACGTGGTTATGATAGCAAAATAAATCAGCATGCAAAAAGCACCCTAAAGGCGCCAATTCCCTCGTGTGGTAAATATGTCACATATTGCTGCAATATGTCATGTCGTAGAAGATATGTCAAATATTGCTACAATATGTCACATATTGCTGCTTTATATCACATACTGTTGCCAGTAGTGGGCAAATTACTACACAAAAGTAATGAAATTATTTCACTAAAAATTACTTTAAAAAAGTAACGAAATTACCGTAGTCGTTACTTCTCAAAAAAAGTAATAAATAATTTGTCGTTACAAACTACTTTGAATGAAACCTTTAACTCAAATGACAATGGTCTGCCGCCTGCGTCAACTTTTCTGATACGGCTTTATGAGAGAAAATGTTAGATCTCGTCTATGATTTAAGCATCATTATGAAAGGCATATGCGATGAGCAGATGATTGTTTTCAATATGCTGCCTCTTCGACACGGTTTAGCATTAAAAAATTTTATTCTGTTTTAATTATTTAATCAGAGTGAGTACAGAATTGTTTGAAAACTAAGCAGGTGTTGAACTTCGGATAATTTGTTTCAGCGGTCAAAAATTATATCACAACTCTTCGGCTATTGTGGCTTCTGGTGCATTAAAGCGAGGCCTTTAACACCAACATTATGAAGCAAAATCGAGCAATAAAAATTTAACAATTTTGGTTGATTCAGAATCTGAAGCATTCTCTTCAACAGCAATTTTATTTCAGCATTACAACTTTCAGCAGCTGGACTTGATCTCGAGTTAAGGCCTAGTCGCTTTATAAACGCAAATAAGTCCATTTTTTCCTTACAATCTTAATAATAATATCACGCTTTCGGTAATCCTATCATCGTAATTTTTTTTTTAACTTCTTATTTTAATTGGGATTACCAGTATTAGTATGACTTTTTGTTACTAATACCATTATTAAAAGCTTATTGAAAAGATGTCAAAAAGACGCAATTCTAACTTCTAATTGATTTCTACATAATATATCTGTTTGAAAAGTTAATTAGTGGCATGGGCGTAGCCAGAAGAGGGGGCAGGAGCCCGGCTCCCCCAATTGAAATGCTATCAATGATAAAAATGTCACAAAAAAGACTATTGTTTCTTCAGTTTCGCTTTCTTTTAGCATCTTCGCGTAAAACAGTACACGCGCACATCAGTAATCAACAATAATATTGAACCAGGAGGGCCCGGGCCCCCTCAATTTAACTTTTACCAACCAATTCAAATGGGCCCCCAACAATAATGTTGATCCAGGGAGCCCGGGCCCCCACAATTCCATGTTTGGCAACCAATTTACATGGGCCCCCTACATAATATTTAAATGGCCCCAAACAATAATGTTGATCCAGGGGGCCCGGGCCCCCTCAATTTAATGTTCGCCTACCAATTTAAACTTATGGCCCGAGTGAAATTAAGCGTTTTTATCCTAAAAGTTGCAAATAATGGCCCTCATCAAACCTTTTTATGAACGTAATGCAAAAACCAGGACAGGATTTAACATATGTCACAGTGCCAGGGGCCCCGCGCTCAGATAAGACTTTTTTGGTCTTGACCTGTATTTGGCAGCAAAATATTGCGAAAATCTCAAAGTTTCAAGGGCTCAACTCAATGTAAATCCGGACCGGGCAATAACATGGTTTGTAGGCGTAGCCGTAACTATCTATTGTACATTTTTCAATAACAATGAATTCACCTCCACCTCGCCAGTTTTTATGCAACAAAGTACTTTTGAAAAAAATTAGCCACAGTAAGAGGAATGTTCATTAAACAAATCTTTGAATTGAGAGAGCCTGGGCCCCTGGCCTTACATGTACTCCTATAACTGGTTGTTTTCATGACAAAACAAAAATCTCTAAGGAAAATCTTCGAGTGGATTGCTATTTACTGCTAAAATATTGCAGATGGCAATGTACCTTACTTGCCCCTAACTGTGCCAAATCACTTACAAAATCTAATCCCAAAATGCAAGGTTTTAAACGTGTTTCGAACTTAAATTGCAAGCAAAAAGAGGACTGAACAACTTAATTTTTTCAAATGGCTTTCAAATGTTAAAAATCTAGTACTCTAAAATGGCTCTAAATACGTGCGAAATGTGTTCCAATGGTATTAAACTAGCTATATTTCCCAAAAAATTACGAAAAATCGCCCAGCGGCTGGGGGTTTTACCCCCAGACCCACATAGCTTCCAGCGGCTGGGGGCTCCGCTCCCAGACCCCCGTCTGTGATACGTTTTACTTACAGTACACTTCTTTACTCAAACACGCCTCCCAATTTAAACACTTTCGCATTTTAACTATTGGTTTAAGCTCTCTCCTTGAACGAGTTCCTAGCTACGCGCCAACACCAGTCCACGGCTTTTTAGTTTCCATTCTAAGATATCTTTGCCCCCTCAAAAAGTTCCTCTTTCAAAGTTTCTGATGACGTCATTGCAAGTCATTTGTGGTTTGGGGCCCCTCCCAATCAAAAATCCTGGCTACGCCTATGATTGGTGGTACATAACTTGAGAATTGCTTTGATTAAAATTCGAAATTTTCTTCTTCATCTTCATTGCCCGCTTTTCCGTGAGGGTTGCGCGAGCAGCAGCTCGAAATTAAGCCGCTAAGCTGGAACACTTCACGGTCTTCCATCACATTGATCATTTCGCTCGGGTGAAGTCCTAAGCGATTCCATTCAAGATCCTCAAGGTAATTGGTCCATCTAGTTTTAGGTCGTTCAACTGATTTCCTTCCATTTGCTTTGGCCAGTAAAGCTTGTTTGAGAAATCTTTACTGAGGCATTCTGCTTACATGGCCAAACAATCTAAGCTGAGATCTTTCCATTCGGAGAAGTAACGACTCGATGTTGAGAGATTTTCGAGTCTCATAGCTACGCACCTTGTTAAACAATGTAACTCCTTCGATTCTTCGTAAAAACCTCATTTCGGACGCTAGTAGCCTACTTGTAATCGCGCTCTTTTGGTCATTACCCAAGATTCATGACCATAGGTGAGAATGGAGACAAAAACTGCTTTGAAGATTGAGAGCTTTGCCTTTTTCGAACAGTATTGCACGAAACGTTTTTCAATTTTTTATTGTACGGTTTTTGGCAAGTTGCAATGACAAAAATTTACTTATATTGCCGGGGAAATGGAACAATATATTGCTATTCAGTTACTAGCTTAATCTCTTCGCACGAATTTAGAACGCGACTCTATGCGGTCTTAGATAAATGCTAACTCGAAATATTCTAGGAGCAGGCCTGCACAACTCGCTGCAGTACAAGTGACCTAACATCGCAGACCTACTTGTCGAGCGCCGTGTGCTTTCGCTGTTGTAGCTACAATCGTTACAGCGAAACGTCTTCTGATCGTGGAAAAATAAAAAAAACAACCGTTACCTCTTTACCTGCATGCTAAAATATCTGATTGTTGTATTTTGGTAGCAGTAACTACAGTAACTCTGGTAGCAGTAGCACTTTCATTGCTCGAAGGTTTAAAATAGTTTTGTTCGAAGCGAAGAATGGTACCTAAACTTTATGCTTTAAGTCTCTTTTCATTAGCATACAGCGATATTTGGATGTTGGGTTTCAAAATGGTGTATAAGAGTATATTCCTTTCGAAATGAAATCACGTTTCGGCAAACTAAACACAGTACTTTTGAGTTTACAACTGTAAGCAAGTATTTGTCTGTCCATTTTGAGTAAACACTCTGCTCTCTCTTTAATTTCTTGTTTTCAGTTATTGTGGTATGCTACACTTAGGGGCTCCGAGAGCCGAACGTAGGCCCGGAGCCAGCTCAATTTTGACGGTTTTGTGAAATCCAAAAACGGAGAAAATGCCGCAGTTTTGTCCATATTATGATGTGTTCTCCGGAAAAAAAAGGTCTTCAACGAATTTCTAACGGTTTTTCCGGTCGAAAATAGGTGATCTCATAAAAAAAAAGGTCTTCAGGCCTGACATTCTGATTTCTCAGTGTTTTTTCGATGGGCCCTCTCAAGCTCATGGGCCTTTCCTGAAGTCCATGGGCCCCTTAAAGTAGATGGTCCCTGGGGTCATTGTACCCTCCTGCCCCCCCTCTCGGTGGCCCTGGCTACATTAGTAACCCAACTAACTGGTTGCTGACAAACAAATTGAAAGTAAAAATGCTGGTCAAAAAAGCATACGCCGTAGTTTCCAGTTTTACGCACTTACACACAATTGCATCAGCTATCACGTCTCAATACTGTACGACAAATTTGTATGGCTTAAAAGAGATTAATTATGTTTGAGATCACATGAAATCATTTCTAGAGCGCAATAAAAGGCTTCGCTCGGCCGTATGTTGTGCAGGCCTACTCTAAAAAGTCTAGATTATTGAGATCGTCAAATCGATACCCATTACAAGCATGATTGACCTTTTTTTTATCTACACTATTGTACGTTTAACCTTGTCCGGCGGCATAGGTACTATTGTAACTTTTGCAATTTTAAATAACGATAAGTTTTTTGTTATAATTCGTAAATACCTGAGAGTTTCTGACATCACTACATTCTTTCATAGATTTATTCCTGAAAACTTTCAACCAAATATGTTTTCACATTACTGCTATATCGGATGAAGTTTTTCTTACATCCATAACAGGCAGCATAGGTACAATTGTACCTATGTATACCTTTCGTTTGAAATGAATCCTAAAATACTTAATCATGATTTTTTAAAGGTGATGTTATTTTATTAAAACAACACAAATCAATCAATGTATTTACAACATGAAGAAATGAATAAAGGAAGAAGAGTTTATTTATTTTTACCAGGGATGTACATCGTTGTAGATACTGAATGTTCGCTGCACTTACGCTGCCCGCAAATCACACGCAGCTTTTCCTGGTTTTTCGTTGTTTCCTCCTCTGGTCTTAGCAGACACAACAACTGCCAACAATCGGAGTAAGTCCACGACTGCCATGAAAAGCACGAGCGACAGCAGCATTATCTCGTGACGTCACAATTTGTCGTCCAAGCACCATTTCCGCTGCGTCTCGAAGAAAATGGTTCCTCATCACCATCCTATTGCTACTACGAGCTTCAATCGAGGGCATACACAGCATGATTATTGACAAGCTCTTTCAGAAACTTTCTTTGTTGATCCTTTGCCCTAAACCTTGCGCTGTGTTCTCTATAGATGACGTAGCATGCCAAGTCAGTGACGTCAATCATATTGTAAAAAAATGCCAGCGGCCATCACAATGTTCGTCGTTTCACAGTGTACTCACCCAGCGTTTATTATATCAACACCGCCTTTTGTTTTGAAGTAGTATTTTATTATCTCTAGCTTGGCTGATTGTGTTTCTTCAACTTCTTCTGACATGTGCATAGATGACAAAATCACAACTCCTTTCTTCTTCTTTGGCGCATATGAACAGACTGTTGGATCACGATGGTAGGCGAAATTGGTTGAATAAACAGGCCTTTCTGTGGTAGGCTGCATGTTGCGTGGCAATAGTCTTGTTTTTTTCTGACTGTACTAACTAAAGTCATGTTCCAGGAGTGCAATACCTTAGCTAATTCCATAGTTATGAAAAAGTTATCTATCCAGCATAGTAACATTTCTTTCAGAGTTTTAATACAAACTGATCAGATCCAAAACTGTTCGCTTGCCAACGTTTACTTCTCGGGGACCATCAATTGGTTTTCCAATGTAAATCTGACCTTGCAGTGGGTATGCGTTTGATGCATAGCAAGCCCAGAAAACCTTAATGCCATGTGTAGCAGGTTTAGATGGTATGTACTGTGTAAATTTAGTATGGCCTCTAAATGGAAATAATTGTTCGTCAATGGAGATGCATTCATAAGTCTTGTAGGCTTTTTCCAAATTTCTATTCAACAAAATCCATATGTCTTGTATTGGTGTGGCCTTATCTGTTTGCACACGTTCTGCGCGGATGTTTTCGTTGTCAAATCTAATAAATCTGAGCATCATTTTGAGCCGGTCACGAAACGTAGCTGCACGTATAAGTGGTAAAGCATCACCTTTCCACATATCGTCCAGATTCTCTTTGTTTTGTCTGTGTACACCAGCAGCAATCAAAATGTCAATAAATGCGAGCAGCTCAACTTCAGTAAAAGGCAGGAATGTTTTTGATGGTGGCCGTCCGGAAGCAAGAGGAAACCTGTTCATCAGATCATTGTTGAAAGCATCACACACTCCTTTGCCCTTTCGATTTGTTTCTCGTAATGTGATGTCACAAATCTCTGGTCTCATTACTGACTTGAATAACTCATCTGGTGTAAACAGGTTACTGTTTGCTGCAGGTTTACCCCTTTGATGTAGAATGTTACGAGATTTTGTTTGTGCGCTTGGTAATGGGTTGCTACTCCATTCTGTTTCATCCCTGGCCATCCAGATACTGCTGACGTTTTAAGGCACAGGCTCATCCTCAACACTTTCATCGAAGTCGTATTTTTCCTCTTGCTCTATGATCATTTGTTTCTTGCTTGATGTCTGAATCTTCTGGAGTGCCGGTACCACTATTCGCTGCTGGAATATAGTTTTCGTCATCTGATGCATCATACGAGTCTTCCTCGTATTCAGAATCCGAATAAAATTAGTCTAAAATTAGTCTTATTATAAAATTATATGTATAAAATTAGTCATGAGACCGTATTATAGGCCTACTAACCTTCGCCCTTGTAAATTGTGGCTTCTAGATCCAGCTCCAAATGCACTCACTATAATTCAGTAAATTGGTAAAAATGAAGAGCTTCCTAAAATATAACTAAAATATCTCATAATGTAAAACATCTGGAACAATCTGTAGATGGTATCGTAAATATCAGAGGTGGAGTCCTCGAGGACGTCCTTGGCCTCGAGGACATCCTCGAGGACACATTTTGAAGTCCTTGGCCTTGGCCTCAAAGCCTTAGGTCCTCGAAAATTGTCCTGTCCTCGGCTCGAGGACAGCATTATTTTTGAACCGTTAAAATTTTGTTGAAAACGCCAAAAACTTCGCGGAAAGTTTGTAAATACCTTTTTTATTTTGCGCAATTGGAACGCAGGCTTAGCCAAGCGGCTACCCCCCAACTGAAATTTCATCAATGACAAAAATGTGACAAAAAAGCCTTATGTTTCTTCAGTTTCAGTTTCTTTTTAACGTTTTTCGTTTACACCAGTAGCGAACAACAATACTGAAGACCAAGGGCCCCGGGACCCCCTAAAATCAATTTTTGCCAGCCAATTTAAACGTAAATCTGGAAGAAATGGATAGTTTTCATCCTAAAAGTTGCTATCTCAGGATCACATCTAGCCTTTTTATGAACGTAATGCATTAACCAAGGCCGGATTTACCACAATATGGCGCAGTGCTAGCTAACGGCTCTGCGCTCAAATCTTAAGACTTTTTATGGTCTTCATCTACATTTGGCAGAAAGATGTTGCGAAAATCTCCAAAGTGCCAGGGGCCCAGCGCGATGGAAATCCGGATCGGCAATATCATGGCCAGTAGCGTATCCGGGGGCGGGGGGGCTATATCTCCCCCATTGGCCCGTCAACCAAACTGCAGAATAAGAAAAACACCATGTTTTTAGCTCTTCTGAGACTGTCTTTTGCGCTGGAATTGACTAAAAAGTGATTTAAGGCATTTTTTGAAACATATATTCAGAGGGGGGGCTAATTTGTCAAAAATTAAAGTCACCAATCAATGAAAACTTTATAAAATGCCCAAAAATAAGCAATCAAATTTGATCGCTAGTGTAAAAACGCAAAACATAGGTTTTATCAACAAATATATTACAAACTCAGGAATAAAGGGGGGTGGCTACTCAGTGTTAGTTAATTGCCAATCACTTCTCTCAAATATCTTTCCATTAGCCCCCCTCCCCCCCCCCGATTATTTTTCTTTGTAAAATACAGACGAAATAGATTACTCCATGTGAGTTTTGTTGAATAATTGGATTTTATGATTTACCTGCATGTAAACAAGAGAACTGCAATGTTATCATTAGCCACTTCCCACATAGCCCGATAATGCAACCAGTTGAATCATGTTGCGCTGGTAATTTCTATGCCACGTTTTAAAAGCATTATTTTTTATCAAAATAGCTCTAAAATTAAGTTATATTTGCAAAAAAATGCAAAATTTGCGAGCGCTGGAGGCTTTGCTCCCAGACCCCTAAAACAGCCCCCCATTGCGAATTTTTGGCTGCGCGCCTGACACATGGTTAGTAAGCGAAACTACTCATCTATTGTACTATTTTTCAATAACAATTCATAAACTCACCTCCACCTCGCCAGTTTTTACGCACAAAATACTTTTTAAAAAAATTAGCCATGGAAAATGCTGATTGAACAAATCGTTGAACTTCAGTAAAGGGAGCCTGGGTCTCCTAGCCTAACATGCACTTCTATAACTGGTTATTTTCATGACATAACAAAAATCTCTAAGGAAAATCTTCGAGTGGGTTTTCATTTACTGCTAAAATGTTGCACGAGTCAATGCACCTTACTTCCCCCTACCTGGAGCAAATCACGTACAATTAAAATTTAACACCAAAATGCAAGATGTTAAACGTGTTTTGAACTTAAATTGCAACTAGAAGGAGGATTAAACAATTTAATTTTTCTAATTGGCTTTTAAATGTCAAAAATCTAGTGCTTGCAAATGGCTCTAAACATGTGCAAAGTGTGATTCAATGGCATTAAAATAGCTTTTTTTACCAAAAAATTACAAAAAATCACTCAACAGCTGGGGGCTTCGCCCCCAGACCCCCGTCTGTGATACGTTTGAGTTACACTGGCTTTCTCAAAACGTCTCCAAATTTACGTATTTGCACTTTTCAACTATATTAGTTGAGGCCCTCTCCCTTTGCAAAATCCTGGTTAAGTGAAAAACAGGCAAATTTTTGATGACGTCATTGCATGTGATTTGTGGTTTAAGCCTCCCCAATCAAAAATTCTGGCTACGCCTTTAAATTGGAGATTGCCTGAAAAATTTTTTGAAGACCTTTTTTTTTGGAGAACACTTGCGGCTGTGTCCTTGGTTCTTGGCCTCGATCATTCCTGTCCTTGGCTTCGAGAGGGTCTGTCCTCGGAAAGGCTGTCCTTGGCCTTGGCCTCGGATTTTTTTTGTGTCCTTGGCCTCGAGCCTTGTGTCCTCGACTCCACCTCTGGTAAATATACCAGCCATCAAGTGTGATTTTACAAAACCTGCCGATATTGCTACTGCAGCTCCGTACTGCTACTACTACAGATCATGCGCAGCACCGAACTAGTGACTAGGTAGAGGCTAACAGGTATACACAAATAACTGGGTAACTACTGTACGGTAAAAACTGGCTTAATTATTGGCTAACTACTGTAAGGGCTGGCTACTGTAAAACTGGCTAACCAGGATAGCTTAAGAGGCTAAATAGCTTATCCAGAAGAAAATTAATTACTGCTTTGTGCAATCAAGCTCTGTTAAGCCATCATTTGTAATTTTGGCGCTTTTAAACTTTTAAAACGTTTCTTCTGACTGACTCAAAAGTAGCGGAATAGCAGCAACGCACAGTCTGTGTTTCTAAACACCTAAAGCATGATGCATTCTCAGCATTAAGGCTGGTTTACACACAACGCTTGCGCGAGTCTTTCGTTAAATTTTGTGTTAGTTTTATGATGAAAGGAAAAAAAGGAAAAATTTGCTTTTTTTCCCTTGATAACAAAACAAGTACAAAATTTAAAAGCGAGACTCGCGCACGCGTTGTGCGTAAACCAGCTTTTAGAATTTTATTGGTTTGCATTATGACGTCATAATAGGTTGTGTCTTGGCGGTTCCTAATTATGTTGCATGGTTTTGAAAGGCTTTCGTTTGAATCAACTTCAATAGGTCGGTTTAGTGGCGCGTCACCATGCCCATTGTCTGGTTCTTACTGCAGATCGTAGTAAAATTCGCCCATTTAAATCAATGGTAAAATTATTACATACACGCAACTTCAAACAACCACTGTAGGTTAGTGGGTGGCGTTTTTTGTTTGATTTTACTTTTATTTGAAGGGCCAAAGCTTCGTAATTCCATTTCAGGTTATTTCCGGGTTTAAAAGTCTTTATAAATGCGTATTAAACTCATTTTAAAAAGGGTACTATTATGACACAGAATAGCGTTTCAAGACAACTTCACAGGATATACTGTACAGAAAATCAATTGCTAAACAATCATAAACATAGCGAAATGTGAAGTCAAGAACAATCTAACACCAAAAAAAGGTCAACAACAATTTTAGAAATGAATGAAGGATACAGCTCTAAATTAACAGCTCATAGTGTAGAAAGGTCAAAGCAAAGTAAATGATTTTGTGTTATTTTGTGAATGCAAAATTAAAGTCGCAAATACAGGCGTATACGGTAAGCGCGGCAGGGCCTGCAGGGGCAAGGTCTAGGAGAGCTAAATCCACCCACATCCAGTCCCATAATAATGTCACTTACGATATTTAGTAGAAAAAAGCGCTTTTTAGACAAAAAATTGCTATTATAATAATTATTTCTTCCTTAAATTACACTCCGTCACGAGGCAGCACAAAACGCCAAAGTAAAACCAAAAGATGCCTAAGTAAAACCGAAAAAAATATTGTGAAATTTTGGACCAAGATGTCAATTAAAGTCACCTTTTTAAACAAACGTATCCAAAATTTTTGAAAGCGGGGCGAATGCATCGCCAAAAAAGCCATTAGATCGATTTATTTGACAATATATTAGCAAACGAGAACGAAGTTAGCTAATTTTTGTCTGAAAATAGCGTGAAAACCCCTATTTTCAGTAAAAAAGGCCAAAAATTCCGTAGCGAAAGTATTCCTTTTTTGAAAAATTTTCTCCTCCCCTCTTTGAAAATTCTGAATGCACCGCTGGGCCGGATTGATGTTTTAGCGGGCACTCCACGAACGACCCAACCTAGTTGCCCTATTCTCGAAAATGAAAATATTACCGGCAGGGATCTACCTCTACTCTAGAATACCTAGGTCGTACTTCAGATATGATGGTTACAGATCATCACTGAGAAAGTATTTAAAGTTTTTTAAAACCACTTGTTAAAGCAAAAGTGTCTTTGCCAAAAAAGGGTCTAAAACTTAAACAAAAAAGATCATTACTAGGGTAGCGAGGCGCTCCAGTTTCGGACCTGGACTCCTGGCGCTCCATGCACATCCTTTGTGCAGGGCTTTTGGCAGAAATTGAGACTAGCCGAAAAACCTGCAAAAAGTGTGCCCAATAAATAAAATTAGAAAACTTAACAGTTTTCCTTTTCGTCAGGGTTAGGGTCAACTTGCCCAACTCCTCCTCCATCGAAGAACCTGGCTGTTAGCTAGCAGTGCTGGGCACCGCAAATTTTTTTTTAAGTCCGCAGTCCGCAAATCCGCAACCGAATTTCAATTTTCTTAATCCGCAACCGCAAGTCCGCAATTGGACGTTTAAAAGCTTAGTCCGCAACCGCAAGTCCGCAACAACGTTTCAAAATTCCTGAATCCGCATCCGCAAGTCCGCAACGACTTTTCGAGATTCTTGAATCCGCAACCGCAAGTCCGCAACTTCCTAATTCTTGAAGTCCGCAACCGCAAGTCCGCAACTTCGTAATTCTTAAAGTCCGCAACCGCAAGTCCGCAACTTCGTAATATTTGAAGTCCGCACCGCAAGTCCGCAACTTTTTATGAACCGAGTGAAAAAGTTTTGCAATCAATCACGTCCCGAAGTGAACTGCTCAGAGTTGATTGGCAAAAATAAGTCAAAAGTTGTGACTTGTGGGAAGTATAGCAAACGTATGGTGAATACATTCCACGCAATAAAAGAAATTACTCACAATCGTTGATTGTAGTAAATGTACCACAGCATGACTTGTTATTGAGCTGCTTTTTCGGATGGCAAACTTAAGAATTGAATAGCCCAGCTCTTCTTACTTTCAGGTCCAACTCAAAACAGATTTTAACGCTTGTAATTTTGGTTAAAGTTTTTAAGTGACTTGCCTAAGGGTTTTTAGCCCCCAGCACTTCTGGTTGCGCTACTGCTTATACAGTAGGTGCTTAAACTGCGTGGAAGCATAATGCACAACCCTCCGGCGAACCCTCAAAAATGCTACAATGAAGCTAGGGATTCGGAGATTAAAACCCATTGGATTACAGTGGGAAGCCATCAAATAGCAAAGCACAATCCGCATTTCCGCTTGCAACAACATATTTTAAGAAACCAATTTTTTTTTCGAAGCAGGAAAAGGCAGAGGCAGCAGAAGGCAAAAAAACATTCATATCACTAACTTAATCGTATTACTAAATTTTTAGTCCCTAGTTTCAATAAATACTCTAGGAATGAGATAATCACACGCTACCAGCAGTGCCGTCGCTAGGCCAAACGAAGTGAGAGGACCCTAGCCGAAAATGGACTGAACTTTTGCGCATAAAAACTGATATTTTAAAGCTACAATTTTGTATTCATCTTTGGAAAAAGATACTTAAAAGCCTGGCAGCGTTTATTAGCTCGTTTCGCATGCGGCCGGTATAATCGTTTGAAAAATATGTCTTCAGGAGTGAATGCGACCAGAAGCGCAACCAAGGTTTTGTTAAGTAAGAGAGAGGGGGCTTGAACCAAAAGTAAATGGTTTTTGCACAAAAATTGTCTAATTTAGGTCCCGTGCTGAACAAACCGTTGCTACTCCAGCGTGTTACAGAGGGGGCTCAGCTGCTGGGTGATTTTTGCAATTTTGCGGCAAAAATAGCAATTTTAACGCCTTTGAATCACATTTCGCACGTTTTAAAACCATATCAATAATTACAATAAATTGCTAAAATTCAGAAGTCCTTGAACGATTTAAATTGTCTGGCCTCTTGAGCCCCCACATAATATTAGGTCAAGTTCAAAACACGTTTAAACGTTTATTCTTTTTTGGTTATATTTTCTAAATGACTTGGTTACGGGGAACTGATGACCCCTAAGCCTCTTCCCCCTAATTGCGCCACTGACTGCGAACTAAACTAAATCTTGAGTGTGCTCTAAAAAAAAACAGCTGGTCTTTTAAATAAATGTTTTCACGTATTGTTTCAGGTCATAATCACTAACGAAATACCGGTAACGCTTCTATAGACATACATTCCTGTTCTGCGACACATCCGTAAAGACATGGTAATAAGACGGATTATTGGGTCACATTTATGTAAAGCAGTTGGTGGCCAGCAATTTTGCAAACAATTGAGAAAACTTCAAACGAGAATCATGCTTGAAAATGATGATTCCTTTTTCCATTATTGCCTGTTGTCTTGCCGTTACGCGATGCTCCAAAAAAGCATTCTGAATGAACCAAAATGGGGGGGCACAAGCAGTCGTTAGGGGGGACGGCACCCCTGGCCCCACCGTAGCGAAGGCATTGGCTACCAGTACAAAAAATGATACCTCAGTGGTAAATTTTGTAAACTCACGGTAAAAAACAACAAAGCCATACTTTGAACCAGGGCTGCAAATTCGAACTTAAACCCAAAAAAAGTCAGTTGTTTTGCCGAACTCGAGAAAACAGTGTTGACTACAGTTTGAATCAGGTTAGACCCGCTTGTAATAGCCTGTATCGCCGCGCGCCGTATCCTTCATATTTCTGCAGTCATACCACACTCTGGATATAAATATAACGATGTTATTCCTCACAAAACACCAAAAAATTGATTCATCTCAAGGAGCACGGCAAAACAAGAAGTCAATTATCAGCTAGCCAAATCAATATCAATTAACTAAAACTTACTATACCAAAATTTACGCTATTGGTTATACTAACTCTATGCTAGACTTTACTAGACTATACTATTAAAAAACTGCTTCGAGGTCTCACTATAGAAATAGCAACATCAGCAACCAACTTACTACACATCTAGCTTGATACACTAAACTACGAAAATTTGAGACACCACTTCACTCGTACTGTCGAAGACTATCTAATTTGAGCACTAGTTGCAAACTTAAAGATAATGAGATTAAAGGTCTAAAGACAATACAGTTAAAATTACCACAATGACAGTTCTAGAAGAAGATTCTTAAAACAAGCACAAAAGGGGGGTTCTAAAATGTTCTAAAATATCAACCAACTATTTGCATAAAAGATGAGAACGCGGCATGTATTCGTTTCTCACGTTACCAAACAGCATGTCAACAAAAAGAAAGCAATTAAGTCGAAAAGCAGACCTAGCATTTATGTCAGCCTGAACTCGAATAACTTGATATTTTTGCCGAACTTGAACTCGAAAAAATTAAATTGATTTCTCATGTTTGACTGGGTAAAAGCATGAATATTATATGAAAATAGTATGAAATTTCGATATTTGTATAAAACTTGCGGAATTGCGGACTAAAATTAAAAATAGTCCACAACCGCAAGTCCACAATTTAAACTGCCAAAGTCCGCAAGTCCGCATGTCCGCAACTTTTTTCGTTAGTCCGCAATTGCGGATTTGCGGACTTGCGGACTAACTTGCGGACTTGCCCAGCTCTGTTAGCTAGCCACAGTGCTTTAGACCATTGTTCCTGCAGAGGAACAAAAAAAGTGAACATAAATAATATTGCTTGAAATTCTCCTAATCTTCTATCGAAAAACTTGACTTCATATAGTGATTAGTTTTGATTATAAAACAAGCTTACCTGCAGCGTGATTCCCATTTTGAAGCCAAATTGCTATTCTTAGGAAATCGGTAGAATTTGCAACTACTCTTTTCGCTTGTATGATCGCATCCTGGTGCGAAGCACAATATCATTTTACTCTTTTATCCTATATGCCAATTGCAACTCAGCTCAGAACTATCACATGTCATTAAATAAGCGTTAAAACCCTATTTTACGGTGCAAAAGTGCCCTTTTTAAAATGAGTTTAATAGGCATTTATAAAGACTTTTAAACCCGGAAATAACCTGAAATGGAATTACGAAGCTTTGGCCCTTCAAATAAAAGTAAAATCAAACAAAAAACGCCACCCACTAACCTACAGTGGTTGTTTGAAGTTGCGTGTATGTAATAATTTTACCATTGATTTAAATGGGCGAATTTTACTACGATCTGCAGTAAGAACCAGACAATGAGCATTGTGATGCCATCACTAAACCGGTCTATAGTTTCAGAAATTATACCTACAACGACAAATTTCCCACAAAATAAGTTTAGGTACAATTGTACCTATGCCGCCTGTTAGCGGTGTAAAGTTATGCCGCCGGACAAGGGTTAACAGCACCTAATCTGTCAGTGTTTAAAAAAAACTTAAAGCAAATAAAATCATTTATACTACTTATTTATATTGTACTTAAGCAAACCGACAACAAAATATAACTGCGAAACTAAAAAACTTGACCGTGATTTTTCTGATGCTATTGTGCTTGTGCTGCTTACGTTTAAACTATCGTCTTTTTCGACGCGCAGAAAGGTATGCGTCCAATGGCACGATTATGCGTCATTCTCTGACACAAATTGTTTTAATTGGTTGGAAATCTAACATAAGCAGCCAATCAAGTGTTACTCCTCGATAGAGCGGCGACGTCATCACAAACACTTCGTGAACCAATACACAGCGCGTTGTTTCAACTGCAAACACTTATTTGTGATCTGGGCCTTGTCTGTAAGTAACATTTAAAAAGTAATTTGTAATTAGTAATTTTGACACCTCTAAAAAAGTAATAAAATTACCACAAAAATTACTTTTTTGAAAAAGTGGTGTCATTACTGTAAAATTGCCTAAAAAGCGATTCGTTACAGTAAATCGTTACTTCAGTAATTCGTTACTGCCCATCACTGATTGTTGCTAAATGTCATATCACAGTAAATATGTCACATATTGCTGCAATATGTCATATGGCAGTAGATATGTTACAAATTGTTGCAATGTGTCATATCGCACTAGATATGTTAAATCGGGACAAAATTTGTCCTTATAAAATGAAAAAAATATTATAGACAAACGGCTTCTCATCGTAAACTAAACCTAAAAACTGGATAAAGTGGGCGATAGCAAGCACAATGAACAATCAGATTACACAAAAGGGATAACTTTTTAGACCCATTGAGTTATGCAAGCTGCTTAAATTGATCCTAGCAACTTTGAACTAAACTAAGTTATAAGCTATCTACAAAAGTTTTAAGTTTACAAACAAATTCTTTGAATATCCCCACTAAAGGATTATTGAATTATTGAAATTAGCTTATTAAAAATTAGCCTTAATAAAATTTTTTCTCTTTCTCAGCCATACTAAAAAGAAATTTTGATTAGTAGGTGATAAAACGGATAAGTTGATAACTAAGTGATATTTACAGAAAAATTGTCTTTATTGCCCTATAAAAAAACTATTAACCCAACGGTAAAAAATTGATTTTTTTTTGACTTATCAAATTAAGAATATGAAACGTACTTTTTCTATTCAGAGCACTTGCAAAAACTCACGTCATTCAAACTTAGCCTACTACTAAAAAATTCACTTTATTGAAAAAATTTGCCCTAGTGATAACTTTACGAACTACAGAACCTCCCCATATCAATTTTAACCTGTTTCTCAAAAATTTTTCAAAAGTCAATTCACCAGCAACTAACAATTATTTTCCAAAATCATTTTGCATTGGTTGACAGGGCTGTAGTCGAGATCGATTAGTCCGAGCCCGGAAAATGACGTCATCATTGGTTTTTTCGATTGTTTGAAAAAAAATTTTGGGGTTCAAATTTGCTAATAAATTGGTTTTGTGATTGTATAAATAGAGTCAGATAACAAATTGCTTCAGCCGAAGTGATTATGTCATCATAACATCTCTTGATATCATTTTTATGTAGATTTTCACTGAAATTATTTTTGAAGAGTGCCCTTTTAGGCGCGCAACTACGATTATGCTAAGAGGAGGCTTAAACCAAACAATGAATTTTTTGCGCGAAAAATTTATTATCATGTCGTCGTGCTGAGTAAACTGTTGTAACTTAATCGCATCACAGCAGAAGGTTTGCCCCCAGTCGCTAGGCGATTTTTGTGATTTTTCGTAAAAAATAGCTATTTTTATTCCATTTCAATCAAATTTCGCACGTTTTTAGAACTGTTTGAAAGAACTTTATTGCTTAGATTCGGAAGCTGTTTAAAAGAACTAAATAGCTCAACCCCTTTATTAGCCCCTCTTCTTTACTTATACCGGTTAAGTCTTAAGCACGTTTAAACGCTTGCATTCACGAATTAAATTTTCGAAGTGATGTGCTTAAAAAGAGAAGAGCTGAAACCCCCTTTGCCCGCCATCACTAGTCATTTTTAATTTAGTTTATACGTCATGAACAGACAAAATTTACCAATTTTAAAGTGGTTAGTTTGTTCGATGTCGAGAAAGAGACAAATATGTACGTTATTATCACCGTTATCGACAATCGGCAATTTAATAGAATGCATATATTCGTTCATTGTCGGGAAAAAGACAAGTATGTAGGTTATTGTCACTGTTATCGGAACCAGTAAATTTTGAGTGGTGACTGGCTGATTTTAGTGTTATCGACGTTCGACAACATAAAATAATGTACAGCATAAACTATCTGTTTTTGTAAAAACAAGTAAATTTTGAGTTGAGACTGGTTGTTTTTAATTTTCTTGCCGATTTTCAGCCTCATTTGTTTTTAATTTGTTTTTAAATTTTGAGAGCATCGATGTCAATTTTAGCGACCATGTTTGTAAAATTGTTCAATTTCCAATGCTCTATCTGCCTGAATAATGACTTTTTTGCTGCTTTTGCAGAATCATAAAATTGCAAAAGCAAAAAGGCAAGCTTTTTGCAACTGGCTTGAACGACTGCCAAACAATTTGTCAATTACTTGCATAGAATGCAACAGCGCTCTATTAATTTGAAATAGTAGCAATTTTGCTTTCAAACACAAGAAAATTACTATAATTTTATTGTTTTGAATCAGAACCAAATCGAGAAAACACTTAGCCTCTAACAAAATTATTTAATTTAATTTACAAAAAATTACCCAGTCCCTAGACCAACCGAAGGTACGAGCAGAGGTAGGGACCACGATGGGTCGAGACCAAGACTAAGACCGGTACAAAAAAGGGGATACCAACACCAAGACCGAGACCACAAAAAATTGGTTTCAGACCGGTGTCGAGACCTACAGCACTGTTGGTTGAGTCTCAATATGGTTCTCAAAACAAAATGTCAGCAATCCATGCTATTCTGGATGTTTTGACCACCTCTTACGACCAAATTAATGATAACAATTTTACTTGCGTAATATTATTAGTCTTCCAAAATGCTTTTGATACTGCTTGTTGTTCCTCATTATAAAGCAAACTTGAACATTATGGTATCGGAGGAGTTGAGCACAAATTTGTAAGCTCTTTTTTTACCTGTAAGACAACAATTATCACGTTTACATGCAATCGATTGAAAAGTTAAATCGATTTATCTTTTTGTTTCTTTATTTTACGATACTTTTTTCATTCTTTTTCTCTATAGTAAAGAAACAAAGAATAAAATCGATTTAACTTTTGAATCGATTCCGAAATGGTCACCAATCGATTCGGAGTGCTCTTAGGCAGTAACTTAAGCCCATTATTGTTTTTGATATATAGAAATGATACATCTAATGCCTTAAACACCATTTCCAGATTATTTGCTGATGATACATGCCTGGCAATCCACACTGCCAAACCGTCAATTTTGCGTGGTAATATAAATCATGAGCTACTGAATGTGTACTCGAAAGGGCGAAAGCCAACAAAACAACTGTTAACCCTAAAAAATCTTCAGCGTTATTATTGCCCTTTAAATCATCAATCTTATCCCAACAATCAAAATACTTTTCAACATCAAACTAGTTTAATCGTTTGCGTGCTTCTGGCCTAAAGGCTACCAGCGCGGATGCCAAGGAAAGAGCCACCAGAACGGCGACTACTTAAAAACAAGCAATGCGAAAAAGCTATCCTCCCACAGGATTCGAACCTGCAGTCTTTAGATTACCGATCCACTGCTTTACCACTTGAGCTAGAGAAAATGTTTCCTCGCATCCTTAATTTTGGCTAGTTAAACCCAGGAGCATTACGATTAAATTATTATCAACATCACAGTAAAAGCAAGTTGCTGGGTTTAGCCAAAATTAAGCATGCGAGGAAACGTCCTCTCTAGCTCAAATGGTAGAGCAATGGATCGGAAATCCAATGGCTGCGGGTTTAAATCCAGTGGGAGGATAATTTTTTCGCATTGCTTGTTTTAAGTAGTTGCAGTTCTGGTGGCTCTTCCCTAAGCTTCAGCGATCAGCAGTGATAGCCTTTAGGCCAGAATCACGAGAAACGATTAAACATTAAAACTCTATCTTAAACGGTCTTTGCTTGAGTCGCTTCACAAATGTTGTGATACTGTTTTACTGTTGAATGATTCTGCTTCTTGTGTTTTCTGTAAGTATAAATTGCGTTTATATGTTTTCTGCAAGTATAAGTGGGTGCTGTAGCTCGGTGAGCTCTGCTCTTCTGCTGCATCCACAGTGTGCATCTTTATGTGCGCTGAACAATAAACTTACTTACTTACTGGCCTGCAAACGTCAAAACATCACAATTAAATTATTATCAACAATCTAGTTTGCGCGAAAAAATCAGTAAAAACTTGGGTATTACAATTGATGAAAAATTAAACTTTGCAGAACATATTATCAAGTTAGCTTGTAAAATATCTAGATCTGCAGTTTAGAGTAGTTAGTCAGACCGGGCTTTTCAGGTCGGGCTCGGGCTTAAAGTTGACAAAAATTTCATACTTAATTCGGGTCTGAAACGTACTTTTTGCCTTAGGTGCAGAACAATATAATCAAAATAACTTGGCAACATTGCTAAATTTTTTAGACCTAACTTAACTTTCGTTTTTTTCGGGGGATGATTTGGGCTTCAAATTAGTTTTTGGGTTCGGGCCGGGTTCGGGCTTATATTTTCGGGTTCGGGCTTGACCTAGTCGGCCCGTTTACACCTCCGCTGCAGTTATCTTATCTACACTGCGCAACGTCTTACCTTTTTACAGCTTTTCGTAAATTCTAGTATGATATGGTTGACTTTCAATTATTATATGGCATTGTAATCTGGGGTAATACTTATGATATTTATTTGAACAAATTGATTATTCTTCAAAATAAAGCTGTCATCATAGTTACAAGTGGACAGCAGCTGGACCACATTACACCATTTTATTATCGATTGCAAATCTTAAAACTGAAAGACTTGTATGCATTGTAGCCTACAATGTACTAAAGTAGCAAAATTAATGGGCAAAAATTCACGGAAAAAGCTACCGAATCGTCAAAATTGTCGCTTCACGCTTGTTAGAGCAGTGTTTCTTGACCGGTAAGGAATTCTCCCACAGATGGGGAATGGTGGAGTTGCCAAGTGGGGAATGACCTGTCGATCAGGAGAACACTGCTTCAAAATTCAACTCATCACATGTTGACTTAAGTTACAAATCATAACCATTTAAAGACTGTTTCAAAAACAAAAGCAACCAATATTTGAGGTATTGTCGGTCATGTTTGGGTAAAAGTGACAACACTGTTTTCTAATTTGTCAAAGACTGATGCTGTGGTGGGCGTAGGCTTAGCCAAAGGGGAAAGGGGCCCCCTTTTTTTGCGTACAACAGTAATTACCAATAATATTGACAACGAGGGGCGCAGGCCCCTTCAATTCAAATTTTGCCAACCAATTTTAATGTAGCCAATACCATGGAAAAAATTAAGGGTTTTTGTCTTAAAAGTTGCTACTTCAGGCCCTATCTAACTTTTTTATGAACGTAATGCAATAACTTAGGGCCAGGCTTACTATATGGCACAGTCCCACGGGCCCCGCGCTCAGATGGTAAGACTTTGTTTGGTCTTCACCAATATTTGGCAGAAAAATGTAACAAAAATCTTCAAAGTACCAGGGGTCCCGCGCAATTTGCATAAGATGTTAGTATAAGCGTAACTATCTATCGTAGCGTTTTTCAATTACAATTCACTTCCATCTCTTCAGTTTTTCGCGACAAAATACTTTTGAAAAAAAATTAGCTGGGGAAAATTCTCATTAAACAAATTATTGAATTTGAATTGAAATGGCCTGGGCCCTGTAGTCGAACATGTATTAATACAACCGGTTATTTTCATGACCAAACAAAAACATCTGAGCAAATCTTCTAGTGGATTATTATTATTTGCTGCTAAAATATTGCTGGGGTCAATATAACTTACTTTTCCCTATTTGGGCCAAATCACTTACTAAATTTAACACTAAAATGCAAGATTTTAAACATGTTTTAGACTTAAATTGTAAGTAAAGGAGGATTGAACAGTTTAATTTTTTTCGATTGCCTTTCAAATGTAAAAATCTAGTTCTTCCAAATGGCTCTAAACATGTGCAAAATGTGATTCAATGACATTAAAAATAGTTAGTTTTGTCCAATGATCGCCCACAGCCTCCGGCGGCTGAGGCCTCTGCCTTCAGTCCCCCGTTTGTGATATGTTTGACTTACACTAGTTTACTCAGCACGTTTCTCAATTCAGACATTTTCTTTTTCCGTTTTGCACAATTCTGGTTACGTGCCAAACCGGGCCACAGCTTCTGATCTTCCATTCTACGATATCTTTGTTCCACAAAAAGCTACGCCTATGGTGGTGGGAAATGGAAAGTTGGCAAACTGAAAAGTGGGAAATTGGAGAAAAAAGGTTAAGAACCCATGTGTTAGAGCGATACACATACGAACAACGGGTCTTGCTTCATCTGAACTTAATTTGTATTTGCCAAGCTGCAGAACACAAAAATTACAAAAAAAATTGTATCAAGGAGCTAATTTGGAACTCGGTTCCACATGAAATAAAAAAAATCACCATTTGATCAATTTAAATTTATATACAAAAAATATTTATTGTTAAATTACAAATGATTCACAATTATAGGAAGTTAATAAAAATTGACAAAGCTCAAGTTTTACCTACACATAACATAATTTCAAGTCAACATGAAAAACTGACACGCCCAGCAGCTTGATAAGACTAATTTTTGGTCGGCTGCTTGTTTCGATGATTGAGATAATCCTTCGCAGCTTCCTGTTTTATTTATTAGTTTTTATATTGTGTTTATGAGAGTATGTTTATGTTTTTTAATTTTGAATGGAACAAAATGAAACAAATATGAAATATACTGTACTGCACTGGCAACATCGTTGCAAAGCCTTATTAGTCATGAAGGACAAAAATGTTTTCAAACATGTGAAAATAAGTACAGAATTTCTTCCTATACAATTATCCTTTCCAAGCGAAAACGAGACCTAGTTCTCAATATTATTCAAAAACATAAACCAAACACAAGTTATGCTAACCGAAAAAACACCAAAATGTGTCAGTTGCCACGCAATTTTGCAAATGACAAATTTGAAATGGGCTTGGACTACGCAGAATCAAAATGTAAACAGTCTTTTCAGAAATTAAAAAATGTTGCAAAAATTTATGTTTGCTCAATTTATACCGAGAATTTCCCAAAATTCCTGGGGTCCCGTCAAAATCTCATAAATCCCAGGAAATTTTCGAATTTTTTCCCGTTTTCCAGAAAGCCGAATATCCGGGAAAATGAGAAACCCTAGTTTATGATAAAGACGAGTTGCAAGTGCTATCCTTCTTACACACACAATTGACCTCGTGGTTCTAAGCAATTCTTACGTTTAAATTTGTTTCCATCAGCGAATACAAACTTTTTCACGTTTTCGGTGAAACATCGGTCATCAAGATTCCTGCATTGGGCATAGCGTTATTTTATCATCGTGCCATTTTTTGTCACTAGCAATCTAAAATTTCAAAAAATAGAAATAAAAATTAAAAGCGGATTTTTTTAGAATTTAACGCTATCGCTCTTACAATATGCGGGATGAAATTTGCCTCTCGCTCATTTTCTTTCTCATTTTTTAATAGTCCCAAAATGTCGCCTCTGCGATAAAACAATGAAGGGTTCTTAGTAGAGGCGCACGCAGAAATTTTACTAGGGGTGGGAGGAGGGGGACAAGCAACTTATACATTATCTGCAGGGTCAAATAAAACTTCGCAATTGCAACCAAGAGCACAACCAAAATTTTGCTAAAGGGGGGACTTGAACCAAAAGTTAAATTGTGCTTGTTCGAAAACTGTCGCAGTTGGGCGGTGTTTCGAGCAAACTGGTGCAATTCAAGTAACTGTAAGCTTTATATTTGATAAGCATTGTAAAAATGAACAGTTTGAAAAGCTTTTGCTCGTTGGAGTTTGGGGACTCCACTGCGAATGCGCTGAGACTGCGTTGAAACTGAGCGAACACTCAGAAGGCTGAAAAATGCTCAATTCGCAGCGAAGTTGCAGTCAAAGTCGCCAAAGTGTGAGAACGGTATTATTTACAATAATAAGCAATTTAAGGCTTAATCCAGTGGTGCTGCTTACACTTGTTTCGCAATGGAATTTTTCTTTATCCAATCACAAGGTCAGCATTAAGCTAGTGCAAACTAATTATTGCCGCAGTTTATACGCACATTTAAGCTCTATTTTCTATTAGTTTAACCAAGATCTTGTAGCTACAATGCTACAAGATTACAAAGTAATATTTATTTTTGCTTTCCAGAGGTGGAGTCGAGGACCCACAGTTCGAGGCCAAGGACTCAAAAAAAATCCGAAGTTAAGGAACGACTTTTTGAAGACAGATCGTCTCGACGCCAAGGAGAGGACTTATGGTGGAGGCCAAGGCCAAATCCCAAGGACACAGGTTTTCTAAATTACAATATGGCTGGCAATTTTTTTATTATTATTTTAATCGCAAAATACTTAAGATAATGCATTTCGTTAAGTTTTTGATGATGATCTAAAAATAGAAGTTGTTGAAATGACTAGACGTCATTTAGAAGTTTTACAAGCAATAAGCAGCAATGTTGATTATGTATTGCGTAATGATATCGTGATAATGAAACAAGGCCGTAACCTGTAAATGAAAATATCATAATTCTAAACAAGAAATTGATCAATTTTAAAGACTTAACTTGATTAGTTACGGCGCGGTGCAAACTTCCATTGACTATCGAGCCCTATTTTTTTACTAATTTCTCAACGCAAACCTTACTTTTAGTGCATTTGTTTCACGGAATTGTTTCAACTTTTAATATTGCAAAGTAAATCTATTTTCTTAAAATTTATTGAGGCTACTCACCCATATTTGTAAGTTCAAGTCCTTATTGGCCTAGGAAAAAAAGGGGTTCTAGAGCGAGGACAAACAAGTTCCAATGCCCTTAATAAGCAATTTTAGAAATTTTTTCGGTTAAACAGCAATTTTTCTAACATTTGAAGATCTCACAATAAAGGTTTTCAAAACAATTTAAAAAAAGAAATTACCGTATAAGTAAAGTTAGAAAATTGCAGTTTTCCACACTTTCCCAATCCTAATAATCCTAATTTTAACCCGATCTTTTCCTTACGTTCAAATGCACGTGATTTCTCTCTAGTCTCGCTTCTAATGCCTATCACTGAATGACCACGCAGTACATTTTGACCGCCAAAAACACTTTGCTAAATTTTGCATAATATTTCACTACAAAAAAGTAAACTGGGATCCCGTAGTACCGTATTAATGAAGAAGGCATTGGAAACTCTTACATCGTAGAAGCGTAAAGACAATGAATTATTAAATTTTTCTACAAATTAATGTCCAAATTTTTCGCGGTAGCTTTGCCCCCTCATCACGTGGTGTGAAGAAAACATAGCAAATAGCCCGATAATTGTGTTTTTGTTTGCATAACTAGCCACTAGCCAAAAAAATACCAAAAGTATCAGATGGTGAATGTTCTAGAAAAATTCTTTTGACTAGCATACTTGTAAGAAAAAGGATGACATTTTTATCAGAATGTGTCGTTTTGCTATTCAACGTTGTTGTAGGCTAGACCACAAACGACTTTCCAGTTAGACGATTCTGGGTTCATTAGACATGTGTGATTGTAAATCATAACATTGAATGCCACTTTTAGCAGCTGAAACAAAGAAAATTTGAAACGCTTAAACAATCTCGCTGCAAAAAAGCGTGTTGGGTATAATCAGCCATTATCTAAGAAAATACTATAAACAACATAGCTGCTAAAAAGTCAGCTCCATTAAACCTAAACCGAACGCATCGTACTACTCACGCGAGGATCACAATTAGGAATGGAATCGATACCGTCGAAGACCATAACAAGAAATTGCGCTACAAAAATAAATTGATTTTGAGTGATTGTCTCCAAATTCAGTGCATGGAGTAAAGGATTCACTGCCTCCCACCACCAAGTCAAAAAGTGTGAGACTGCGCTTTCTTTACGTTTCGTCTTGTGTAGAATTAAGGTGCAAATTTATTTATTCAACGTTATTATTCTTGAAATAAACGCGTAAATTGGGGCATCCCATAGGGCCTTTCCTGAAAAAAAGTGTAGGGTCTGGGCTAGGGTATTGCAGCCGCCCCTTAAAAATTAAAATTTTGTCGTGGCAACTTCTACCTTAGCTCAAGTTGGAGGCTTCGCACAAAAACCCTTGTGGTCAAGTTTCGTTAAAATTTGTCAATGTTTAGGGGTCGCACAGTGACATCAAAACTTTGGCAATTTCCAAAAAATATGTTTTTTTTTATTTTGAATATTTTTTGACTATAAGTCGAACCTATGATCCCTTTTGATCACTTCTACTGCTTTTGGGAGTCGTTCTTTAGTACATAGCCAACAAAAGAACTTCTTAAATCAAAGTTATCATAAGTTGCATTATAGACCTATACTGCCACAAGCATATTTAATACCAACTTTTTGCATATTTTTCTAATTTAATAATTAATTTTACATTTGGCCCTGATTTTAATCTGACAAGTCTCATTATTGTTATATACCCAATGTCAGTCTTTTTTTTTTTTTTTTATTTTAGACAGCTGTGTTAACCAAAAAGCATCTTATTAATAAGCTGTTATAATTTCCGTTTCTTTTCTTTAACAGACAAACTTTTTCCCGTATTCGCAATACTGGTTTTTTAATCAGACATCGAGCTATGCAAAAATGTTTTTTCTTCATTTTTCAATCATGTTAAGGCGTTGGTTTGATGACCAAGATTTCATTGTTGTGTTCAATTTTTTTTCAATGTTTGAGAAATCTTGGAAATATGGCAAAGAGCTTTTAGCATGCTCTGTCGATCTCGAAAAAGCATAATATAATTGTCTTTTTATCTTTGGAGGGTTCTGAAGAAAATGGCGTTGATGGTCAGTTGTTAAATGCCATTAAGGCATTCTACGGTGCCGACTGGAGTTTCGTGGTTGAGTAAATAGCAGCCATTCAAAGCTTTTCGTATAAGCATGAACTCCGGCAAGAATGCAATTTGTTTCTGCTCTTCTTCATTGTTTACATGAATTGGATCGACAAATGCAACCAAGCTGATGAGTTTGCAGTGGTGGGCAAGTTACTTTCTAAAAGTAACTAGTTACAAGTTACAGTTACTTGGCAAAAAAAGTAACTAAGTTACAGTTACAGTTACAAATTTGAAAAAGTAACTAGTTACAGTTACAGTTACAAGTTACAGTTACTTTTAGTGATTAAAAATTTGGACTAAAAACAGGCCTGTCGGCACTTGCCAGATTACGTCTGTTTGTCTCAAAAGTATATTAAGACCAAACCAAGGATGTTTCTTTGTCAAAAAATTTAGTTTTGTCAAAGCGTTAAATTTCATACATCAACTTCCAAAGTCGCATTTGTGTAAGAATGCAAAGGAAAAAGGACTAGCTAGATCTAAAAATATGCACTAATAGTTACAAAAATTTTGAAAACAGAAATCAGTTAATTGCCTTTCAAAAAGGCTAATATTTCAAAGTGTTCGTCACTGAGCCCACAGCGTTTTGGTTTTAAGATATCTTTACCCAAACTAAATAGTCTCTCCACTGCTGCACTAGATGGTAGGGTAGTATTATATCAAAATTGCAAACTAACACTGATTGCTAGTACACGTACAGCTGTGCAGTTGGCACACTCAGCTCTGAATTCCCAAACGGTTTCAATCACCAGAAAGCGAAGTTGGAAAACTATTACTGTCTTCACTTTAACCAGCGATCTCATGTATAGTCCAGTGAACACGGTGAAAAAAATATGGATAAAAGATTATGGTAGATCAGACATGCGACTGTGCGTCCTGTGTTGCCAGTGTAATACCATTATTTTGAATGGAATTCATAAAAAATCTGTAATTTGCTTCAAAGCATGCAGTACAAAAAGTAACTGTAACTGTAACTTTTTTTAGGGGTCTGAACTGGTAACTAGTTACAAATATCGTTACATCTGAAAAAAAGTAACGAAGTTACAGTTACTAAAAAAGTAACTAGTTACAGTAACTAGTTACAATTGTAACTAGTTACTGCCCACCACTGTGAGTTTGCCACCAAAGGAAATTGAAAAATCAGTTGCCTGCTTTGTGCTGATGATTTGATTCTTCTTCTACAGCGCTTCAGCATCTGGCCTTCAGCGCACATTAAATAGGTTTGCAGCTGCTTATGACACTGCAGGAATAAAAATAAGCTCGGTCAAAACTGATGTACTTTATGTTTCAAGAAACACTAATCAGTACTTGTTGCAACTGAATGGAGCGACACAGAAACAAATATACAAGTTCAAGTATCTTGGTGTTGCATTTACGAGTGACGGAAGGCAAACAAAGAACTCGGTATCCCAATTAGCAAGGCAATTGCAATAATGAAAGCTTACACTATTCAGTAGGTATGAGACGTTTCAGTAGTTGTGAGATGAAAATTGTCAAAAATGAAGCAAAGCTCTCAATTTTAGAAACAGTCTTTGTCCCTTCTTACCTACTCTATCTCTGTATGGTCATGAAATTCGGTAATAATTAAAAGGTTGCGATTGCAAGTGCTAGCGTCCAAAATGAGGTTTCTTCAAAAAATCAAAGGAGTTACATTATTGACAAGGTTTGAAATTTATATTCTTTTAAGATTTGAAAATCTCTGAAGCCGCTACTTCTTCAAATTAAAAAATCTTAGCTAAGATGGTTTGTCCATGTCGGCAGAATGCATCAGAAAAAACTTCCAAACAAGCTTTACTTGCCAAAGCAAATGGGGAAAAAACAGTTGGACGACCCATAACTACTGTAGATGAATCAATGTTACCTTGAAGATCTTGGGTGGCATTGTTTGGAACTTTAACCAAGCGAAATGATGGGGGTGATGGAAAACCAGAAAGAGTGGTAGCTTAAACTCAAGCTGCTGTCCCCGTAACCCTCATAGAAAATAGGGCAATTAGGAGAGTGAGAATTTTCCTTGAAGTTTTCAATGGTTTTGCTAGCTTTTCTACTGCTTGTTCTGTTAAAGTTACGTATTTTAATGAAGCCGATCATCAATCTAACATTTATTAATATACAATTCACAAAATTATAGGCTTTAACAAGCTATAACATAACTACATCTACAATAAGCAAAATAGCAAAACATATTGTAAAACTCATAGTACGGTTAATAAACACTGTATCTCAACACTGTAACTTATTACACAGGCAATACTGTTCTAGCTATACTGCAAATCTACTGTCAGTTAAACTGCACAATGGCAACTACTTTTCAAGCAAAATGTTTGCGTTTTACGCAGTGATGAAAATGCAATTAAGATTACGAAATAACAAAAAAGCGTTGCAGGCGTTTTAACGTAATACAAGCATAGGTGGGCAAGTTAACGCAAAACGTTAGCTTCGTTAACCACTAGTCCGTTAACAAACTTCGCACCTCCGTTAACGTTAATCCGTTATTTTCAGCTTTAATTAACGGAAGTTAACAAAGTCCGTTAATCCGTTAATATTTTGCGTGTAATTTACATTTCTTTTTATGCACTCGCTTCTATAACACGTATTGACGCTGTTGAGTTGATTGTAAGGAAATATTTATATGGTGGTGTTTTTGTGTTTTGGAAGTTACGTTTTACAATCTAATCTAATTTCAAGATAAAATAAGTGCGGATGCACTAGCAAAGCTGCGATCGGAAAATCTTTGGAAATTGTGAACAGCGATAATTAATAGGCTGCAGCTTGTTAATTTGCCACAAAAAAGATCTCCTTTCTTCGCTTTCTTTGGTAAAACTTGTGCTAATACGCAACAAGTGTTACGAGTGCAAACTGGTTTGTACCAATACGATGATTGAATGGTGCATGATATTAACGATAAAATCCTTAACGGAAGTTAACGGAACTTAACGGAAGTTAATTTAGTCCGTTACCAGAACTTAACGGAAGTTAATTTAGTCCGTTAACATGAAAAAACTTTTTAACGGATTAACGAGTTAATGAAAAAGTTAGCTTCGTTATTAACGAATTAACGATTAACGGACTTGTGCCCACTTATGAATACAAGACTACCAAATTAAACCATACACTTTACCACAATCACCCCTTCTTAAAAAGATACTGGGTCTCCATAACGTGGCGGGGGTACTCCTTTATTAACTCTAGTAGACCTACGAACAGATGGAGAATTACTTGGAGTTTTGTGCAGGTTCTTCACTGGCGATTCAGAACGACTATCAACATTACAACCAGACACAATCACATTGTCAGCATTAGACATAATTGATTTATCAAGCTCCGATGATGACTCTTCAAGAGAAAAATTGTAAATACTTATATTACTATCATGAGCGTCAGCTAACGCCGGATAAGGTGCCAAATCTTTCAAAGATACAATGGACTCACGTCCATCAGGAAATCGTACGCGAGCAAATGAAGGATTTGCCTCAATTAATTCGACTTTTCGCACCAAGTCATCATTCTTATGTGTACGCACAAAATTACGCAGCAATACATGTCCCGGCTCAGCAAGCCACCTCGGTAGTGTAAAACCACGATTTTCGGTAGAAATTGAAAATTAACTCATGTGGTGTAGCATTAGTACTGGTGCAAAGCAATGATCGTTGAGAATGCAATACTTCAGGCAACACAAGTTCCCATTTAGCAATGTCTAAACCACGAGATTTTAGTGCCAATCAAATCGTCCGCCATATTACACCAATATATCGTTCAACCTGCGAATTACCAGTGGGATGATAAACAGAACTATAGCTGGTGGCAATACCCAGACCGGTTAAGAACTGCTTAAATTCATAAGATCGGAAATAGCTAGCATTATCAGAATGAACACAACTTGGAACTCCACACATAGTAAACAAATCATTTAAGCATGTGATTACAGTTTGAGTATGCGTATTAGAACACGGATAACAAAAAGGAGATCTCGAAAACTCATCAACAATAACTCGTAAATACACGTTTCGGGTAGTAGAAGGCAACGGTCCTTTAAAATCAATCGAAATCCGTTCAAAAGGCTGAGTGGCCTTAATCAAAGTGCCCCGACTTAAATTATGAAACTGCGGTTTCAGTTACGCACACGTTCGGCATGACGAACAAACTTTCTTCACATCTTCCAGGGAAAACGGAAGATTTTTAGAGCGCACATAGTGTGACAGCCGTCTAACCCCAGGATGACACATATTTTCATGCAACTCTTTTAGATCATAGTGATTTGTAACAGCACAAGTACACGAGTTAATGCATCAGGAGCTACATTTTCAACTCCAGGCCTGTATTTTATGGTGTAAGAAAAGGATGCTAATTTTAATCGCCAACATTGAATTTTGTTTTTTTTGATTTTGGTGCGTTTTCGGTTGTCCAGCATAAACGCGACCGATTTTTGGTCCGTTATTAACGTAAAATGTTGCCGGGCAAGTAAGTGCTCCCATTTACGAATAGCCTCTATTATGGCCGTCGCCTCTTTCTCAACCGCTGGGTAGTGCTTTTCGCCTCCACGGAGTGTGCGAGACATAAAGGCGACCGGTCGGCCTCCTTGGTTTAGTGTAGCAGAAATAGCCGCTTCAGAGGCGTCGCATTCCACAACAAATGGGCGATTTTCGTCAGTTGCTTGCAACGACGCTTTAGCGATTTCTTTCTTCAAAACGTTAAATTCTTTTAGTGCATTTGCATCTAAAGGAAATTTCTTTGCAGTTTTGAGATGGCGAATCGTGTCAGAAAAGTTCATCACCCATTTTGCGTAGTACGACAACAAACCAAGAGTTCGTTTTAACGCTTTTGCATCTTTAGTGATGGCACTTCTAACAGTGGGCGGAGCCTGTCTGGGTCAGGTTTGATTTGCCCATTTCCCACACAATAGCCAAAAATGTTAATCTCGGTGACAGACTCAACAGTCTTCGATTCATTTAGCATCACCCCATGCTTTGGAAATGCATCAAACAAGGCTTTGACGTTTGTATCATGCTCTTCCCGATTTCTACCGGCCACAGTTACATTGTCTAAATATGGAAAAGTGTCCTTCAGTCCAGAGTTCGTAACAAGCTCATCCATTTTTCTCTGGAATTGTGGTACCCCATCAGTTACGCCAAATGGAATTCTGTTAAATTCAAAGAGTTTTTCACAAACTTCGAAGGCATTATAAGCTTTGTTGCATTCCTCAATGGGTATTTGATGATAGGCGCTCTTGAGATCGTACGTAGAGAATATTTGGTATGTAGACAACTTGTTTACAAAATCCTCAATACGCGGCAGAGGATATGCATCTAACTGCGTATATAAGTTAATTGTTTGAGAGTAATCCACACTAAGTCGCTTCTTACCGGACTCGGGGTTCTTCACTACTAATACTTGTGCGCGCCACGGCGAGTTGCTGGGACGGATTACTCCTGTCGATTGCTGCCGCTCAATTTCATCAACAATAAAATTCCGGTCCTCAATATTAAAACGGCGGGACTTAGTTGCAATCGGGCGACATTCCGGAGCCAAGTTGTTGAACAGATTAGCCGGCTTA
Organism: Trididemnum nubilum; assembly: GCA_963965965.1. Taxonomy (NCBI): domain Eukaryota; kingdom Metazoa; phylum Chordata; class Ascidiacea; order Aplousobranchia; family Didemnidae; genus Trididemnum; species Trididemnum nubilum. The sequence goes on from OZ014490.1 coordinate 33,307,106, forward strand.
ACATCAGATGCCGCTACTACACTTAAATGTTGATTTTTCGATACTACAAGATCAGGCTTTGAACCATCGTTGTGAATGACCACACGCTTGTGTTGTTTCTGAAAATCTCCGCCCAAAAGCAGATCTGCGCACAAATCTTTAAGAAATCCGTGGGCAATTTGTTCATATTTCTTCCCTTGAATTGTCAAATCAACTACACAATGTTCCACAATCTGACCTCGTGTGCTGGAAGATGCTAACGATATCTCGTCTCGAAAAGATTCAATGTGTAAGTTTATAGTCTTTGCTGTAACATCGTTAATAAAGCTCATGGAGCTACCAGAATCAATTATAGTAGACAGTTCGTGTCTTTGAACAAATGATTTTATGGTCGAATATGACAGACAAGACGGAGCAGTCTTGATTGCACACATCTGCTGAGAAGATGAAGGGGACGCAGCTGCAGGAGAGCGTTGACTTTTACAGCACTTGGAAAAATGGCCCCCTTTTTTTCGATAAAACTTTTCGAGCAAGAGCATTTCGAGCAGGACAATTTCTTCGTAAATGTGGTGACTTACTTCCGCAAAAATAGCAAGGTTTCTTTGGTTTCGAAACGGAAGCGGTATGGTCTTTTTCATCAGATGAAGAAGAATTTTCATCACTATTGTGCGTAGGAACTGCCATCACTTGAGCACCTTTCAACGTATCAAACGCTCGAGAATGTTGCTGAGCTAAGTCGAGAGAGTTGGCTTGAGTAAACGCAGTGTCTAAGTTTAACTCTCGATTTTCCAAGAGTCTTTGACGAATTGCACTGGACAGTAGGCCGTTGATGAAGGCATCACGGACGGCCTTTCGGCGATGGACCTCAGCCGTGACAGCTTGAAATTCGCAGTCTTTACTTAAAGATTGTAAGTTTTAAAGAAATTCGCTAAGCGTTTGACCTGGCTGTTGTTTCGCCGTTGAGAGTCTGTGTCTGGCATAGCTGGGCGTTTAAAAAACACACCGTAAAGCGCAAGCGCAAATTCCGCAGCCAAAAGTTTTTAAGCTCGAAGCGCAAGCGCAAATTCTGCAACCAAAATTTTTTAGCTTAAAGCGCAAGCGCAAATTCCGCAACCAAAAATTTTAAGCTTAAAGCGCAATTGCAAATTCCGTAACGAAAATTTTAAACGTTTTAAAGCGCAAACACAAATTCCGCAACCAAAAATTGAAAATAGTACAGCGCAACTACAATTTGATTGCTTGAGAAGCGCACACAAATTTCGCTATTTAAAAAAGTTTTTGAGTGCAAATCTTTGCATAATCGAAGTTTCAAAAGCGTGCTGCAGACGATGGTGTTAAGTATAAAAATATGAAAGTACAAACATAGTACCATCTTCAGCTAAGCTGCCCTGGAATAAACCAACTGCATTGCGTTTAGCTTTTTTAACTAAAGGCACATATCTAAGACCGAAGAAAGAATTATTTTTATTGTTGAAAAAAACAATTAAACTCTAAAACAAAAAAATAATAAAAATAAACAGCAATAAATATAAATAAACACCAAAACAAAAAAGCTTCACTCACTCACATTCAGAAATAATGCGTTGACTTTTTTAAACACTTTTCATTCTCATGCAGCAAAACAAACTTTTCAAAATTTTCTTTCGTCATAGACGATTGTTTCGATCGCAAAATATCAGAACCAATAGCAAATAATCTCTCGACGGTGGCCGAACTAGGAATAGCAGTGTTGAATCTTTTAAATTTTTGCGACCACGCATCTTTCTTGTAGGCAGGAAAGCAATCTTTGGTGATTTTGTCGTTTGCTCTTCCGACCCTTTCATCTAATCTTTTTCCTATTGTAGAGGCCAAGTTTTCGGCTACTAATTACAGTACAAAAAACAAAAAGTATTTCGTACTTATTAAGTGAGGTAGCTTAAACTAAATACAGGGTTTAAAATTAACGCCTGCCCGCTTGCCCGAGGCAAGCTGAAATCGCTGCGGGCAAGTTAGTTTTTAGTTTAACTTCCCCGGTGGCAACTTAACAAAATACAGCGTATTAGACAACTTTAAACAAGATTAGTTAAAGACGCAATTTACTCGGTTTTGTTGCAATAAAGTAAAATTTGTACGTAGAGAAAGTCGTTCCTTGCTTTATTTTAGTAATCACTTTGTAACTATCACAATTGAAGCATTGTCTAATAGTACGCACATTATTTATCGCAATTAACACGTCTTAATCGCACGCAGATTTTTCGATTCTTGGACACGTTTAGCAACAGTTTGGCACAAAATGTTCCGTTTTTTTTCTAGAAAAGTTTTCCGGCGCTTGCCACGCTAACAGCTGTTTCAGATACCACAAGTATTACCCTGAGCTGCATGAAGATAACGTCAAGAATTTTGCAATTTTTTTTGTTATGATTATTTTGAAGATCTTTTAGCTTTCTAGCTGGTGTAGTTTCCAAAATATTCGCTAATAAAAATACGTTTGAAATATTAAATGAAATATTTACAATCAAAAAATCAATTTTTGCTGATGCATGATTGGAAAAGTTACTGTTTGCATCACATTATGTTAACGATCGCACACAAAAACTTGATTCTCGAAGCTACGCGTATTTTGCAACTTCAGTGCTTTTTTCCAAGCTAACCTCAAAATTTAGAGTACTTTTTTTTTGGGCAAGTTGAAATTTTTTTGGGCAAATAGACATTTGATAACACTTGCCCGACGGCCAAGTTGTCAAAAAAGTTAATTTCGATCCCTGATATAATATTAATACATTACTCTTTGTCTTTCAGCCGTATACAGCATATAGCAGGCCTGCCCAACCTTTTTACTGGTACGGGTCACAATTGCGGGAGAAAAGTTATTGCGGAGTCATGCATTTTTACCAAGAAATTCAGGCCTTTTTTTAGCCACATTGATGGCTAAGACCTACGTTAGACCTTTTTAGTTGCCAGAAAATGGTAAGCCTTTCCAAGAGGAAATCAAGCGCACAAAAAGACCTCGCGGGCCACACAAAATAGCTTCGCGGGCCAAATCTGGCCCGTGGGCTACGGGTTGGGCAGCCTTGGAATATAGCTTATCTAAAGCACACGCAGTACCACTAGGGATGGGCATTTCAGAATACTTGGCTATTTCAGAATTATTCCGAATTGCTAAAACCGAATCCTAATCTGGCTTAAATTAACTTAATTTTCTGTAAAAGTGAACAACCAGTCAACCACCACCGATATTCAGAAAAAATTTGTCAAACGACTGGTTAATTAAAGCAGCGCTTTATTGCAGTGCATGACATTGAGTGCTTTTAAATGTTCACCTCTTAGTTGCATTCTGAATTCGCTCACAGTCAAGTCTGCACTGGAGAAGCACCTTTCGAAAGAAGCTGATGGTGCAGAAATGCAAAGGTTGCTTTAAATAGGAAAGTTGAAAATTTGTGGACCACCATTTCATGTTTCCATTTTAAAAGGTTAAAAAGTTTGAGTTTTGGAGAGCCCCGTTTGGGAAAACGTTTTTTTATAATTGCCCACCCTGAAAATTTCATAAGTCCAGCGTGAGTGGTTAAAAAGTTTGAATTTTGGAGGGCCCGTTTGGGGCAAACCCCCATTGTGGCACCCCCAATTTTTGTTACGTTTAGTTTATTTTTGATTTTTACCCATTTAAAAAATCTAATTCATCTAGCTCTAACGGTTTAAAAGTTCGAAAATTTGGAGAACCCGGTTGAGAAGGATCTCCCAACTCAGAGTTGTAAACGGGCCAATTAGTTCAGGCCCGAAACCGAAAATATAAGCCCGAACCCGATCCGAACCCGAACGCTATTTTAAAGACCAAATCATGCCTGAAAAAACCCGAAAGTTTGGGTAGGTCTGAAAAATCTAGCAATTTTGCAAGGTTATTTTAATTATATTTTTGTGCACTTAAGACAAAAAGTACGTTTCAGGCCCGAAATAAGCCCAAAAATTTTGTCAACTTTAGGCCCGAACCCGACCCAAAAAGCCCGGCTCGACTTACCACTCTGTCCTAACTGGCACCTTTGATTTCTGTCACACACAAGTCCACCTTGATATATTCAATCGCTCAAACTTCAAAAACAGCACGTTTAGCGGTTTAAAAGCTGATAGCGCGGAAGAAAAGAAAAACAAGAAAAAAAAGTATATAACGCAGAAGAAAATAAAACAAGAAAAAAAAACTTTCTATCAGCAATCAGCTTGTATCAACTATCTCGTGATCATGCTTTAAATCTGTAAAATCAAAATTTATTTATTTTTTGACAGGGACATGCAGATCAACATTTAAAAATTATTTTGTGATTGCACATCTTGGAAAAAAATTCACAATTAAAGCGCAACAAATATTAGATTTACCGATTCGCAAACGCAAACTGCGCAAGCGCTGAAAAAAAAAAGGCATAGAACGCAACGCAAATTGCGCAAGCGCTGAAAAAACAGGCATAGAGCGCAACGCAAATTGCGCAAGAGTGGAAAAAAAAGGCATAGAGCGCAACGCAAATTGCGCAATTGCGCAATGTGCGCAACTTGCGAAACTTGCGAACTATTTTGCGCAACGCCCACCTCTGGTGTCTGGCAAACACTGTACTTGGAGTTTTAACGTGCAGAGCTTTTAATGCGGCGATAGCCGCCTCAAAAACTCCGAATCTTCGATGTAATCGAGTACTTTATAAGCAACGCTGTTTGTCAGAATTCTCAACTTGTTAATAGCTGGATCCCCGTCTCTTCTCTGTTGCTCCAATGACTCCAAATAATTGTCAAAGATTCGCGCCCAGTGCTTCCATTGCTTAGCAGCATTTTGACTGTTAGGATCCACACTTAGTCTCTCAGGTTTCATAAGTTTTCTCATTATAGCTTGTTAAATTGTAATGAAGCCGATCATCAATATAACATTTATTAATATACACTTCACAAAATTATAGGCTTTAACAAGCTATAACATAACTACATCTACAATAAGCAAAATAGCAAAACATATCGTAAAACTCATAGTACGGTTAATAAACACTGTATCTCAACACTGTAACTTATTACACAGGCAATACTGTTCTAGCTATACTGCAAATCTACTGTCAGTTAAACTGCACAATGGCAACTACTTTTCAAGCAAAATGTTTGCGTTTTACGCAGTGATGAAAATGCAATTAAGATTACGAAATAACAAAAAAGCGTTGCAGGCGTTTTAACGTAATACAAGACTACCAAATTAAACCATACACTTTACCACACGTATGTACAAATTTTTCATTTCATCTACCAGCTTCTTTACTTCCTCAATTATTTTTAATCGACGAATTGTAGGAATTCCAACTTCGGGGTGGGAAAACATGTGCTTTTGATAGTGCTGTCATCAGATCTAGAAATAGTTTCTGGCTGCCAACTGCGAGAATTTACAGATCTAGTAATGGTATATTGCCAGTAGATTTACTAGTATTCATGTTTTATAGAGCTTATTTTCAGTAGATTGCACTAAACTCCGTATGTTACACAGCAAAACATAACTTTGGTTTTAGTAAGCTGCTGCTGTATTTATAGTTAAGACAGTTGTTTAATAGATTTCAATAACTAGGCCTAAAGCATAGTCTGCATCGTCATTCTTTAAGAAAATAACAATGTAGGCTATTTTTTACTCTATTCTACACAGTCAGCCAAAATAGATACTGTAAGTCTAACCTAAATAGAGTTTCTGTTGCAGTTTCCCTGCTCACAAACGTGATCAAGTTTGACCACTATTAATTCTGAAAAAAAAAAAAAAAAAAAAAACTAAAAACATAAATGTAAACAGTTTTAGAAGTTGTATTGAAGTTTTTTTGAATGTATAAGATCAAAAGTGAATGTTCAATTTTGCAATGACTCATTAGAGACAAAAATTTCACATAGCACCATCTAGCGGCTCAAAATAACACGAATACCAAATCCTGGATAAAAAGGTCTTTGTGCGACCCCTAAACCTTAATTTTTTTTTCTCAAACTTTGTATTCTTGATTTTTTTTTGGCAACCTTCTTTTTTGAAGAAGATAGAAAAAAATCGAAAGAGGTCGGGGCTCTAGTTTGGGCCCACCCCCCGTTCCACCACCTATGCATGACCTCCAAACTGTTACTACATCGTAGTTGAAATTGAAAAAAAAAACGAAACACCTCAGAAAGCTCGCACAGATTAGCAGTTTTTGCATACCAGGATCTTTCACCCAGGGCATCAGAGAGAAATCTTATACGGGACAAGAAGGCCGATATCGGCCCTTTTGTCAAGACCAGAACCGAAAAATACGTGAAGATCAAAAACAGGTCTTCACCGGAAATTCGGCCAGCCTTGTGCCGAAAATTAGTGAAGACCAAAGAAAAAAGGTCTCGCTAAAGTTTGGCCTGCACACCGAACTACTACTAATTTGAGTGCTGGAGCAAGTACTTGAGCGCGCATGAACTTATAGATCCTTCCGTTTTGGGTACGATGTACCCCTTGAACCCCTCTCTTGCAGGCCCTGTGTTTACCCATCAAGTCGCGTACATGCAGCAAATGTATTGCGCTGGAAAGTATGCAATCAAATATTTTTGTCTATGTTTATTTTGCGCGATTTTGCAAACCATGCTGATTGAAATCTTCACATATATCATGGTCTCGTCGTAGATATCGCCACTACAACTGCAACACCAACTGATGCGATGGAGAGTGAAACTCGACTGGTAACTGCTGCCACTACAAGATCAGCAGCTACCACAGCACAAACAACTAGAATCGAAGGTACATGCTGCTAATAGATTTTGCAATTGCTTCTTCTAACCACAACAGGTCTGATGTTCGAATCTTTGGCCGATCAAATCGGATGCAACTGTGTGGCCAACGCCTCGCCACCACTGCAACATTTCTTCACCAATCAGTGATCGAGTGGATAGAGCGTCTGCTACTAAAACCGTATACTCGGGTTCGATTCCCCATCGGGTCAAACCAATGACTATAAAAATTGGTATTCACAGCTTTTTTGTTTGACGTTCAGCATTAAAAAAAGAACAGTGTGAAGGCTCCACCTTGTGTGGTAGACAAGTGCGAAGATGCCAGCTTGACTGAAAGACCGAAAGGCCCCTTCGCTGCCTCCTGGCCAAGGCAACTTGTGAACAAAATATAATTACAATTACGATATATGTGCTGTTTCCCGTTGTAGGTACAAATACATGGAGATTGGTCCTGCAACATTGTTACACGTGTTGACGTGGCACCGCGAGTATAGTGAAGATTTGAGTTTCAATTTTTAAAATAAACGTTACTTTACGTTGACGTTTCGTTTGCCAGCAGGGTGAAGACCTTAGAGTAAAGCAGTAAAAATTGGATAGCCAGAAAGAAAGCTTTAAGAACCAGTTTTTCTAGAGGCTCGTTAGGTTGAACCCGACTTCAAACATTTATTAAACGTTCAGATGACGAACCCACTAAATAATATAAAGTGTACTGTACATACAATATACCAGCAACCAAAACATTTCATGTCATGTCATTTTTAGTTCCCCTTCATTGCGAGCGAAGCAAAGAAGGAGAGACACGGACATCCTGGAATGGAGACAACTTCACTTGCATTTGTCACACGACGTGGTGGGCTGATATATGTGAATGTAAGATTTACTATATATTTTATCGGTAGTAACTCCTGATAGCGTGATGCTTGACAAAAAATATATAGTCTAGTTTTGCTCTAATTAGGACAAAAGATATTACTGTAGTAATCTTGTATCTTTCAATAATTTGCTTCATTTAAGAAAAAAATAAGCCGAACTTACTTACGATGCGTCCGTCGTTTTTTAGCACTTCTGCAAATGTTCAATATGAAAGAAAGTTTAATAATGGCTGACTGTAGTTGTGTATCTTGTTCAATGTTCATAATGATGCATTCCGTGATGTAATCAATGAGAAAAGTTCCATCTTCTACCCAAAATGTGGTTCTTTGTTTCATTGCAGGCCTGGTGCCAGAGTAGCGTGAGTGGGGGAGCAGAAAAAATATTGGGGGGAACAGATCAATTTTACCCTCATCTTGTGGAGGTAAGACCAAAAATAAAAAAAGGTCTTCATCCTGGTCGTTTATCTTTTTTCGGGGCCCAATTTTCGCTCAGGAGGGCACGTTCATTGCCGGGCGGAGAACAGCGGAATCTAAAAGTGCAGACCTCGCTTCTTGCCTACAAGTTCAGGGTGAAGACCAAAAAAACTTTTCGGAGCAAAAAACTTAGGCTTAGTTTTGGCGTACACTAGTGTTTTTTGTCCTGGAACGAAATTTTACTCCCGCTTGGGGAGCACAAGCAGTGATTTGGGGGGCACGGCCCCAAAGTGCCCCCTTGTGGCGCCGGGCCTGTTTCATTGCAGTCTCAAAAGATCTTTTGAATGCTTATCTATCTTTTGTTTTTTTACGGTTAGTTATAAACTGATGGTATTTGTTTTAAAAGACGGCACTTCTCGTTGCGTAAAAGCTTTTGATGACAATCGCATCGTATCAATGTCTTTCTGCGATATTTGTTACGCAAGAAACCCGCGATGTGATGCAGATCAGAACAATCGATGCAATTTTTTGCGATAATTTAAAATTTTTTCCGATGCGATAAAATCGCAGCTAGGTTGCGATTACTTTTTGCAATGTTGATTTTTTGATTAATTTGAAATTACAGTTTGTGACCTGAAATAATGTAAACTGAAGCTCAGCCAACCCAAGATTTTATTAAAATTACCTATGTTGTGATTGTGACGCAAAAAATGCCAAGACAATCTCAAACTTCTGCCCAAAATTTAACTGGTAACAAAACTGAAGAAATCGACACAAATATTTAATAGTAGGCTACAGCTGCAGAGAACTACGTAAACCCAAAGAGAACACAAGACTCTGTTGCGTCACGTGACGCATGAATGAAACAGCCGAACTGAACTGAACCAAAATTTATTCTGTTACCTGTTAGAGATAAACGGCGCATATAAAGTAATGCAAATGAAAATAAATTAAACATTCAACATAAATCAGTGCAAGTTAAAAATTATAGCATGCTGCTCTCTGCTAAGCATGTAAAATAATTCTGTTTTATATTTTGGGTTTATTACCTCAATTTTTTATAACTAAGCCAAAAAAATTTTCTTGGTTTAAATTTACAGTACCGTTAGCCTTCTGTAAGACATTATTTTCGGTTTTGTGTTTTACTGTTTTTTTCTTGTTTTTTTCTATAGCAACAATTGTAGGAATCTATGTTATCTCAAATATTGTAGGCTTGAAATTAGTTTTGTTGTGATAGTTTAATTGTGAGAAGCTGCAGACTCGACGACCTTGCCAATCTTTTCTGAATGGCATTTTTTCGGTCTTTCGCAGCCTCCAAAAAGGAAATAGCTTCAAGAATTTTGTACGCAATAAATAGCTGTTTTTCCTGCAATAAAAAAAATTCGTTATCGTTATTGCATAGAAAGTAAATGGAAGCAAGCAAAGTCTAGGCTAGGCACCGAGACAAAGTTTTAAAAAAATGGATGTGTCGGCGACAAATGAAGCAGAATTTGAAAAAGTTGATAAAGCCAATGATTTAGAAAACTGGTTATTTTTTAAAAAGTATTGCGATGTTAGCCTACTAAAGCTTTGTTTTAATTGGCCTTTCCACCTAAAATTTGCACTAGTCTGTTCTTGCAGTCGGTGTTTCGTTGCGAAGATGTAAAAATTTAGAAGCAGATATTAAAATCTTTCTTGCTGAAGATGTTGGCCAGATTTTGTAGAGCGCAAAAAACTTGCTTTAATTGTCAAATTAAATAAAATCTTTCATTATACTTGCTGCATTATGCCAAAGCAGTGTTTGTGGGGCCCATTTCTATGTCATTGCGCCTATGGGCAACACAGCTCGTTTTGTAGAAATATCGCAGCGGTGGCGAGCCGTTGGCATTACTCTGTCCGATTTTACCGGCCCTAGATTTGAGCCTCAGATTTCCTGTTCCAGAGACAAACGCATAACCGCTCGAACATCTGGCCGGTTTGCTTTAATTGTCAAAATCAAAAATAGACTCATGTTTATAAACAATTGTAAACATAAGCTACATGTCTATATCGTCAAAAAAAATTGTCCCATTTCTCGAAAAAAATTTTGGATTTATCGGTTAATGTTCTTTGTTTATAATAATCAACTTCAGCCTTTAGAGGTTGAACAGCGTTCGTATGACCGGCAAAGCGGCGTAGCTTATTTTATTGGCTGTAGTACGTTTTCCAGAATTAGTACAAAAATATCCAATTTATCTAAGTTTAATAAGTTATATAAGTAGGTCTGCGTTGTTCCAAATAAATTATTTGAGATGAGCTTCTCAAATATTGAGCCACTGAGATTGGTAGATTGACAGCAGCCTGGCAATAGTAGTAGGTACGGGGTGATTCTAGTGCATTACGGATTGTGGCAGCAGCGGAGTTTCCAATGCGGCGGCAGATCCACAAAATGCGACGAACCTTTCTTGCGGCGGATTGAATCCCTAACGAAAGAATGCGGCAAAAACCCTAACCCTAAAGTTTAAAATTGACTAGGCTTGCCTGGGGACCGAACCACCGAAGGTGGTGAGTCTAAAGTTTAAAAATTTGACTACGTTTGTCTGAGAACCGAACCACCAAAGGTGGTGAGTCTAAAGTTTGCCTAAGAACCGAGCCACCAAAGATGGTGAGCTAAAGTTTAAAAATAGTAAGGCTTACCTAAGAATCGAACCACCAACGGTGGTGAGTCTAAAGTTTTTCAAAGAACCGAAGGTGGTGAATTTAAAGTTTGGACGAAAGTGTGAAGGCATAGGACATCTGGTCTGTTGTGAATTCACCTTTAAAAACTCTTTTCATCTGCTTGCACTAATGAGATTATAGTTAAAACTTTGATTGGAATCGCTTACTGCGAGTAATCGTATGCGAGCTTTGATGATTTCCTCATACGGGGGGAATTCCCGTTAATTTACGTATGACATTTCCAAAAGCTTTTCAAAGAGCATTGTAGAATAGGTCTGTCAGTGTCAACCTTAGGTCATAGATTGGTCTTTGGACCAGCGGCCACCTGGTCTGTCGCAAATTTAGTAGACAGATTAAAATTTGTTTGCATGTCGCAACAGCGGTTATATGAAGAGACCAGGGAGCTGCGGTTTCATTCAAAATGTTTCAGTGTGATATATGCGCGCGATGATTTATATGTAAAGACGATTTATTGCGCCATATCCGAAGTGTGCATGGAGAAAAACAGTTTTAATGTAGTTTATGCAGCAAAAAACTTTCTAGACACAATGATTTAAATAGGCACGAGAGGACACTTTACCTCAAGGACGGTTTTCTTTACAGCATATGCAATACCAAATTTTGAGATAAGGTAATGTTTCAAGGTCATAAAGCGGCACACTCTTTAAAATGCTCGAAATGTCAAAAAACTTATTCTAACCAAAGCAATTTTAACAGACACAAAGCGACTTGCTGCAAATAATCAAAGTGTAGAAATCGGTTCGATTCCCTTCTAGAACTCGCAAATCATTCCTGTGAACCTCCTCCAAAGAAAACTAGACTAGACGTAGAGTCCAACCGTCAGAAAGCTGTACCGACTGTATGCCCTGCAGTTCGCTACTCCCTACCGACACAACCTCAAATAATGCAGCTCACAAGTGTCCAGCCATCAAGCGCCGTTGAAGAAAACCAGTTAGCAGCACGACATAGCCCTCCTCTCTCAGTTGCAGTGGAAGACCAAATGTCAGGCAAGAAAAATATTCCCGCGGGTGAAGTCGAAGAATGCCAACCGATTCCTGTAGGGAAAAGGAAAAGTCTGAAAATAAAACAACCTCAAACAACCAAACGTGATTGGCGTGAACTTGAAGTACAAGAAAATGAATGATTAGTGGAAGACGATGTGGAACTAGCGACCTTTATGCGATTGTACTGGAGTTCAATTCGTACTTTTATATGTCGAGGTACAGTGCAAAATATGTTTAATTTTTATTTTGATCGCGACTTACAAGATTTCATTAAAAACATTGCAGCTTTTATCATGAGATATCGGAAAAACCAGTTTAAAATTAATTTGGGCTTGGGTATGTGTTGAGAGAAATCGACACAAATGTTATTATCACGTCTTAAACAATAATTTGATGCTAGACAATGCAATTTTGATTTCAACTGAGTCAGAACTCAAAAGCTCAGAGCAAGATTTTCTCGCAAATATTACTCGCCCTGATACAAAATGGCGAATTGTGCGAATCACAAACGTTACATTTTACGTAAACAAACTCCAAAATGCACCACTTGGTGCGCAGTGTCAATTACCAGATTTTATCAAAGTTAATCATGGTTTAGCCGATGTATCCGGCACTGAAAACTTGTGTTTTTTCCTTTGCCTCGCAATTTTTAAAGGCGCTAACCCGCAACGTTGTTGAAGAGCAGCTCACGAATTATTTACTGTCTACCGTTCCCATTTTGGTGATAGTTTCAATGGTGTTTGTCTAGAGCATCTACACGAGATTGAAGGCTTATATGGCATCAATATTGTTGTGTATACATTAAAGGATCGTCTAGCGAGTTTGGTACATCGATCTCACATAATATATGGTGAAACGCTAAAACTAAACACATATCAAAATTACCTTAGTCTCATCAAAGACTTTTACCTGTATTGTGCAGTATTCCAATGCAAAACCTGTACAAAATTATGGTATGGTAGGAAACATTATTTAAGTCATTGTAAGGCATGCACTGCTGGAGTCTGCAAATTGTATCCTGGCGGAATTTACAAGGCCACTCCGACAATTTTTCAAAACTGGATGAAATTAATGTTTTTGTTCCCCAAAAAGATCGTTTTTACCCTTTTTTTCGCATGCTACAATTTTGAATCTTTTTTTGATTGCAATAACCTCCCTAAAAACAGTGAAATGTTGCCGTTTGAGGCACACCACGTTCTCCTTAGTGTGGCAATTGCGAGTAACATACCCAGTCATGAAGAGGCGGTTTGTTTTGTTTCCAATGGCGATTCCGAGACACTGGTTCAAGACATGCTTTGGCGTATAGAGGCGATATCCGAATCGGCCGACGAAATTCTAAAGAAGAAATTTAGTTACGTTTATGATGCTTTGAAGAACCACTTAAATTGCAGAAGTAAAAACTTGTTAAAACAATTTGACCAGCATAATAAAGAGTTGATCATACTCGGTTTTAGCAGTGGGCAATATGATTTGAACTTAATCAAACCTCTTATTGTTAAACAATTGCTCAACAAAATAGATTTTGTGATCAAGAGAGCTAACACCTACTTGTGTTTGAAAACGGAAACGCTGCGCTTTCTCGACGTCAACAATTATTTAGCCCTTGGTTACTCTTACAAAAAAATTCTTGTCAGCCATCCGTTGTGAAGAACAAAATTTCCATTTCCCTTACAATTTTGTGGATAGTATTGAGAAGTTAAACTATCCCACTATCCCCCCCAACGAATGCTTTTATTCCACGCTTCAAAAATCTAACATTTCTGCACAAGACTATGACCTAGTGATTCGAACCTGGGCAAGGGAAGGCTGGAGGACTTTAAAAAACTAGTTAATTCACTACAATAAGCCATTTTAAGACTGTGCAGACCGTACCTAAATAACTGGCTTTATATTTTTAAAAACAGCTCCTCTGTCTGCCTCGCAGCCAGGTGAAAGATGTTAAAAGCAAGAAGCCAGACTAGTTCTTTTGCCTTTTCCTAAAGAGGCGTACCGATTTGTATCAAGCTTTACAATCTCAGCTAACCGGCGGTCTTTCTATTGTGTTTTCAAGATTAGCGATTGCAGGCAAAACCAAAATTAGACCCCATCAAATCAAAGACCCAGAGACCTGTCGAAAATGTTTAGGAGTCGATGCAAATACATTATGCTTGTTTGCCATCCAGCAAAACAAAAAACACAAAATATTTTGTGCGCTACGAGGAATCGAAAAATTTCTAACCCGACCCTTGCTCAAGATATGGTCTTGCTGCGTTCCAATGGCTGAGCTGGATTTCTCACAAAGGAAACAAATTTATTCAGCATAAGTTTAACAAAGGGGAAAAGAGACTCACGGATCAAAGTATTCCAATCCACGGATTTATAGAAGAAACCAATACGGTTCAACAATTTGTCGGTTGTTGGTTTCATAGCTGTGACGTATGCTCCTAAATTGTAATGCTGATGGTAGTTTAGAAGACTTCCATCCTTTGAACGGGAAAAGGCATGAGGATATTCGCAAAGCTGCTCTAGAAAACAAAAAAAATTACGAGGTGCCAGATCTTCAGTCAGGCAAATCCAAGGCTGCAAGCGGAATAAAATGAAAAAAGATCCACAAGTTGCGCCTTTTATTAAAACTTTGAAGACAGTGCAACCCCGTTTCCAATTAACTACAAAACCACCAAGGGAACCACAAGTGTACCAAAGATATCGCACCTCTGGGCGGGGAACCATAGTGAATCAAATGAAAAAGGAAAAAACAAGCATGTTGATGATCAGCAAGCATGTTGATGATCACAATTCCACAGGAATTGCACAGGTGAGTATCCACGACCTGTTTCGTCCTTGCTCAAGGGACTCATCAGACGAAAAAAAAACGAGAAAACCAAATTAAGCAATGCAGCGATGGAGAACAGAACTTGCAAACCGACATCATGCATAGGCATTACGCCAAGCGAGTGTTTCTTGTCAAAAAAACAAAGCTATAGGGACCCCAAGTAGACTGTCAAGAACTACTAAGTTCTGGACAGTTTTGTAGTTCTTGAAAGTCTACTTGGGGTTCCTATAGCTTTGATCTTTTGACAAAGAACACTCGCTTGGTGTGATGCCTATGTATGATGTCGGTTTGCAAGTTCTGTTCTCCGTCACTGCAATACTTAATTTGGTTTTCTCGTTGTTCTTCTGCCTGATGAGTCGCTTGAGCAAAGACGAAACCGGTCACGGATGCTCACCTGTGCAATTCCTGTGATGTTGTGATCATCGACATGCTTGCTGATCGACGTTGTTTTTTCCTTTTTTGTTTCCAACTAAATGGAAGTTTGCCAGCAAACCCAGTGAACGACCGACGCATAGCTAATGCTGTGACGCTCAAAAGTACTTTTTGTCTACCGTAAAATCAGCAATTTTTCAAAAATATCTGATTATGGAACCTCCAGAAAAGTAGAGTCAAAATAATTGTCAGTTAAATATCTCCTGATATCTTAACAGACTGGCACTCTAAGTTGAGCCGTTCAAAAAATTGAATTTTGGGGGTCCATTTGTGGGAGTCCCCGGGGGGGGTGGCACCCCCAAACTATGTCAAAATATTTGTCTGTTAAATATCTACTGATATCAAAACAAAGTAGAACTCTACCTTGAGCTGTTCAAAAAATTGATTTTTGGAGAGTCCATTTGGGGGGTCCCCAGGGGGGTGGCTCCCCCAAATTATATCAAAATATCTGTCGGTTGAATATCTACTGATATCAAAAAGAACTAGCACTCTAGCTTGAGCGGTTCAAAAAATGGATTTTTTGGGGCCCCATTTTGGGGGGGTTCCCGGTGGAGTTGCCTTAAAAAATTTCGGGAGAAAAAATTTCATTTGCAACTCAACAACTTTACACAAAAATTAGATTTCCATGTTTTGTGGTTTAGGAAAAGAAGAGCGTACAAAATTTAGGAAGAAAAAAAAGGAAAAAAAAGAAATAAACCTCATCACGGCCAAAAGTGGGTTGATTGGAATGAAAGGGTATCTTGAGACATACAACCCTATGAAATATTTTTTGCCGTATTCAAGCCGTTTTTGACTGAGACCGCTTTTTACCCCAAACTTGCGGGGCGGTTTTTGGGGTTCTAAAACCGAAGTTACGCGACTTATTGCCTCGAAATTTGGTACAAACATACAACTTATTAATCTCAAACTGCTGTCCAAATTTCATGTTGCTAGACTCAACCGTTTTTGAGTTATAAGCAAAAGTCTGAAATTTCGCACTCGTTAGTTGGAAAATGGCCGAGTAAAAACAGAGGAACATGCGCTGCAAGCGTCGGTCGTTCCAATTAAGTTATCAAAAAATTTTGGATGGAAGTCAAGATGGCTCCCTCAATAGTTTCCTTTTTGTAGGCATTGAAACCCCCGACCATCTCAAACCGAAACTAGCTGACTTTCCACCAATCACCAAAAACACAGACGTAGGCAGGGAGGACATTGGTCCTTATATGGCAAAAATTGTGCAGGAGAATGGGTACCTTGAAAAACCACTGCGATACCTCATCAGCAGTTACTTTGGCGAAAACTTCTCATCAACTCAGAAATGGTTAAAGTTTATTTGGAACTAGGTCTCAAAATCACAAGTATTTGCGAATTTGTTCAATTTTACCCTAGCAAGTTTTGAGACCTTCGTTCTTCAAATAGCTCAGGACAGGAGGTCGTCTGATTCTGATTCTTCGAAAACAATTTTGACCATGACTAGTAAGTTAATTGAGAACAGTCTATACAACGCTTTCCTTCTTAACAAATATGCCCATCGCGATGTGATGTACTATGACGACAGCACAATCAATGGTGCCCTCAACTCACCCCATTTCAACTACTTGGACGTCATCTCAGAGAATTTTTACAAAGTAAAATGCTTAAAAAAGCACTTCGTTAACGATCTATCAATACAAATCGGTTTAAACAAATACATGAACACCAAATTGCATATGTTAAAATTCTACTATTTATTTATCAAAAAATATATCCCACCGCCATATCAAAATCATTGAAAGTGACACAGATTTCGTGTATTGCACAATCAGCAGAAACTCTTTTGATGAATGTGTTCCAGAGGAATTAAACAGGCCTTATTTTACAGAAAAACGCAACCGAGTCTCCACGGAAGTGTGTGACCGTTACCTAAACGATTACATTGAAACCAAAGTTTCTGGAGATTTGTGGAACCCTCCTCCTTGTTGCGTAGAATATTTCATTTTTCAAAAGAGAGTTGGGGGAAAATTTAAACTTGAGTGAGAGGGGGAGAAAATTGTAGCTTTAATCTGCAAAAGTTACCTGGCATCCGGTCCTCAGGTGAAGCAAGTATCCAAAGGAGTGTCGATTATGCAAAATCCTTTAACCTTTAATCACTATTTGCATGTGTTGAAAACCGATTAATTGCATTTTATCAGCAATCAAGGCTTCCGAACCTGCAATCACAACATGTTCACCTATAACAAAGAAAAAAGAGGTTTATACTCATTTTATAGTAAACGTAAGTAAGATTTTGAACGGTGTTCACATCGTTCCTTTAGGTATATAAATTGTTTTGAATATTGTTGTGTACCGGTAGTGCTTTATTCTATTGCTTAACTCTGGCATGTATTTTTTTTAACAATCGATAACGCTCTTTTTGCTATGCTGACGTCACACACTTCTTTTGTTGAGCAATTTTGCAACGTCTTTTCACTACAGCTGTTGTTTTTGTATACAAACAATTTTACCAATGAGTCTTGATAGGGATTTAGGAAACGGCAACTGATTATATTTACGTTGTTCATCTGCGATTTATTAACACCTATTATCTGCGTTTGTTGTTTTCTATTCTGATCGTTTCAAATGTGTGCCCCAAATAAAGGTATGTTTGAAGATTTTAAAACAGAAACAGGACAGTTATTTTTGCTAGCACTAGTCATTCTCTTAAAGCGTGCCAAAATTTCATAATAAACAACCTTAAAAACTAATTAGTGTGATCCGGGGGGGGGGTAGAAAAAAGACGCAACTCGTACTAAAACGTTTGAATTTGTTTCCAATCACCTCGCTTTTGAGAGAACACACCGCCGAGAGTACATACACGTTAAATAGAGAAAACAAAAAATCGATTTTCAGTCAAAAAACAATGGAACAACAAAAGTAAGTTTGTAATTGGTGCTTTGAAAACTTTTAAGACAGTTAATCAATATAGTTATGAACGTCTTTATCTTTTAGCAAAAATTAAAAAGCGTTTGCGAAAAAGCTTTTGGTGAAAGTTGTACAAAGGTAAACGCTGTCTGACATTGCTCTTTATCATTGTCTAGCGGCTACAAGTAAAGTGCCTCGTTAACAAATTTTAGATTAGGAAGCAACTGGTTTTAAAATATAGAAATAAAACAAGGTTAATGATCTTTTTAGAGTTTCTTTCAGAGTGTGGGTTAGCTTTGGGTTGTTTTTTTGAGAAGCTAGGAGTAGAATTAGCGAAAAAAGAGACCTTACTTGTTCCCACAGCTTACGACAAGCACCTTTACCTTGAAACGTTTATTATGTCAGTTCAAAAATCTGCATGGGAAAGTTTAAATTATCGGTTCAATGATAAACTGCTACAGAATATTTACTCTAAAGCAATGTGTTGGGGTATATATCTAAAAATGCTTCCCCAACACGAATTTTATACATCTTGTCCTTTTCAAAATATTGCAGTTTAAAATCGACAGTCTTAATTTAAGCATCACCATGTTATCAGTATTGCGAATGAATGAATTATTGAAAAGCATCTAATAGTGCAGTTCTAAACCTGCACTTTGTTTTGCAACAACTCGATTGCAAAATAACGTAGTTATGAAAAATTAAGAACATGCAGTCAATCTTTAAAATTACGATTCTGTTTGACAATCGACTAAAAAATACTTTCTACTTGAACTCCCTTTTAATACTAAAATTTCGAAGTTAAGTTTTAGTTAAATGTTTTACGAACGGCTTACTGTGCTGTTCCAATGTTGATAAGTCTGATTCTGACACAAAATTGAAAAATACCTTGAGAATAAAATCCGAAAAAAACGAAACTCTTCACCATTAAAATGGATGTAAAAATTCAGCAAGACCTCTATTCCTACCTAGATGAAGAATTGTTTAGAAAAAAATACTCCACTCTTACAAGGTTTATGGTTAGAATTTTTTGAGTAGGTGTAAAAACTAACACAAATAGCGAACTGTCTTTCATAATAATAATATTATTTTACATTTTCAGCATCTTCAATGAAGTATTCGGGGTATTGAAACCTGGATATTTATATATGCTAATGGCCGAGGGCGACGAATTGCCGAATTGAAGGGGGAACGCCTTGCAACAACTCGACCTCCCCATGAAACAACAACCAAACCTCCCCTGCTACAACAACTCAACCCTCTAGTGCTGCAACAAAAACTAAACACTATAGAAAAACCTGAAAAGGGGCAAGTGGAGGATCATGCAGTGGAGGATGCTGTAGAACCTCTCCATCCTTGTGTCATATGCCTCATTGAGGGGACCAATCAAGCATGGGTGCCTTGTGGGCACATCGTCAAATGCAAAGGATGAGCAAATGAACTACTTGATTTGGAACAAAACGAATGCCCAGTTTGTCGGAACGTTTTGTTATTTTATTCGAAAGTTTTTTTCATAATTTTTTTTATAATTTCTCTTGGTGTAAAATAAAAACGTGTTTTCATTGTGCGCATGCGTGCTCAACAAAAAAGATGAACAAGTGTATCATTCCACACCTGACCTCGGAATCGAACCCTATACACACAAATTAAAACCACATCTCCAGCAAGTTGTTTAATGTAGAATCGTATAAATTATGCAACGCGATCACCTCCTAGCAGTTTCCAGGAGCAGTCTGAAGCCAACACGTGTGACTTGACTCGACAAAGTTATATTTTATTGACTATTTATACTTTACTACCATCAGCAAAAATCTGTTTTTTATAGACATTCCTAAGCTTAGCAAAAATCTGTTTTATAGACTATTCCTACACCCAACAAAAACTACATTTTATAGACTATTTAGGCTTTTCTACTCTCAGCAAAAACCTGTTTTTATAGACTTTCCTAAGCTTAACAAAAATCTGCTTTATAGAATACAAACGCTAGTAATAAAGCAATGTCTTGTATCAAATCACGCTTGGTGACGTATTTCTCTAAATGTCACAGGATTGCGTTGCATGTGTGTTCTTGAGAGAGAGACTCGCGTTTTTTCGGTCCATTCCAATGTCTGCAAAATCGAAAAATACCAACACTCGCAAAACCGTTAGTGTCCCATGCATTCCTTACTTAAAACATGTGCGAGCTTAGAACTCCACCAGTTGTAAAAGAAGCACTATGGCGTTGAAACGATCCCACCCTGCTACATTTCTTCTTTGCGGTCCAATTTTTTGTGGAAAAACACATTGAATGTTCCGTTTTATTAAAAATCGCAATGAGGTTTTTACAGAAAAAAATCGAAAAGGTGTTGTTTTTCTACAACACGTATCAAAAAAAATTCGATGACTACGTGAGCGAAATTGAGTTTATTCAGGGGGTGCCCACTCTGGAAATATTGAAAAATGCTGATCGATGTTTATTAATTCTAGATGACTTAATGCATCACCCCCAGGATGTGATTACTAAAACTTTCTCTGTATACGCTCATCATTATAATTTTTCAATAATGTTTACAGCGCAGAATTTTTTTAATAAAATTTTTCGCAAAATATTGTTGAATTCTCATTTTGTGATTTTGTTTAAAAACTGTCGTGACGTCACTCAAATCCAACATTTCCTACAACAAGCTTTTACAAATAAAGCTAAGGACGTCTATGAAGCTTATAAAAATGCCGTCACCGTGCCAAGAGGATATTTGGCTCTAGACTTCAGACCAGACACTGAGGACTCTCAATGGATAAGAACAGGAATAGTCCCAAACAAAGTAAATTATCTATGTCAGTAGTTTTCCCACACAATGAATCGTCTAAAAAGAAACGCTTCTACTTTGAAGCTTTTGCATGGCGCGAAAAAGTCTTCGCAAAATATGGTGTTAGAGCATGCCAAAAATGATTTAATTGAATGTATTTGCAATATTTTCCTAAATGTTCTGAAAGGTACTGCACCGATTTCAAGACAGTATAAAAAGCAACTTATCAAACACAAAAACTTCATTGTGCAAGCTTGTTGACCGCAAACTGTCTCTTAAAAAGAAAAGGAATATTATTCAAAGTGGCGGTTTTCTCCCGGCATTATTAGGGGCAGTTATTCCAATTTTAGGGAGTTTATTTGGCTCGGCAAAATGAGGAAATTAGTGGTTTTGGAATCGCAAGTTTACGAAAAATTGAAAGCAGGGGCTGGGCAAATTGAGTCACGTGTTCTCAGCGACTTAGACAAACAAATGGAAACAATTTTGAATTCCCACCGACCAGCTCATGAAAAAATAGCATTTTATAAAGATGCACTGCAAAAATCAGAACAACTTGAAAAAAAGGTTGCATATGTTACACTGCAAGCTGTGGAAGATTGAATATTATCAGACTTTGAGCAACAAACGCAAGCTGTTTTAAAATCTCAAAAACCAGCCCACCAAAAATCTTATTATATAGCGACATCTTGCTCAAATCCAAAGTATATAAATAAAAGTGGCGCACTAGACGTGTGCAGAAAAAGAAAAAATTGCCGAAAAAAGAAATAATAAAACATTTTTAAAAGGCTAAAAACAAAACGGTGAAACGAATTCTTAATGAAATTGAGAATCGCCACAACTTGGACTGAAATTCTATGGGTAATCTAGTTCTTGACGATAGTCCGATTCCTTCCAGCAGCATTACAGAGCTGCTGCGTTCAGATGCAATTAAAAAGAACCCAACATAACAGGTTCATCGACATTTGACAAAGCTTTGCCATGGAAGACTTTTTAAGTTATTATAATGAAAAAAAATCTGGCTCATTTTTTGAAGCAACGGCGCTTCTGAGAACCACGTAGAATCATAAGGTAAAAAAGTGGCTTTTGGCTTCAGACACTTACGCTCTTCACAAACCAATTCGAAGGCGGTTTCCAAGAAGAAAGATCATTGTGGTTGGTCTGAAACAACAATTTCAAGCAGACTTGATCGATTTTAGTCGTTTGCAGAAATACAACGATGATTTTTAATTTATTCTTGTTGTGAGTGATGTATTTTCAAAATACGCTTCTGTGGAATGCATGAAAAATAAATCTTCTCATAGTGTAATAGCTGCTTTTTCGAAAATATTGAAACGAAGTGGTCGTTTTTCTACCTTGCAAACTAATTTGGGTACAAAGTTCACAAATAGAGCATTTCAAAACTGGCTCAAAGACCAAAACATTCACTTTTTTCACACGCACAACCACAAAATTAAAGCTAGCATAGCAGAACGTTTTATTCGTACTATTAACCCATATCACGCCTGCGTCAGTTTAAACTGACGCTAGAAAAACTTGATTTTCGATAGGTTGACAACATCAAATTGAGTAATGTTTAATTTTGTCATTTCATGACATCCTAGACTTTTAATTCCAAACATTTTTTTATTTAATTTTTGCGTAAAAAAAAAATTATAATTAACATAACAAGAAAATGCATAATTTTTGTTTTTTGCTGCATGTCATTTATTGATGACGTCACTGCAACTTACCGTGAGAGAGCAAAATTTTCTAACCTTGAAAAACAAAGAATAAATCTATACCTAAAGATGACAATAGCTGAAAACTTGCGAAAAAACGTTTTTGACTTGCTTTATGTGGGAATTTTCCTGCGTCAGTTTAAACTGACGCTGGTGGTAAATGGGTACGTGTGAAATTTTTTCGCTAATTAGATTTTGAGATTAAGCAATCTGTAATAGTTTGTTTTATTGTACCTAAATCGTTTCGATGAAAGATAATCCGCATTTTGTAACAATAAATTAGAACTTTTGTGGTTATTTTATTGCACGGAAATCTTTTTATAAAAGGTAATCCTCATTTTGTAAAAGTAATTGAAACTTTGTGGTTGTTTTATTGCACCTTAATCCTTTTCTGGAACAATGACTGGTTAATCCGCAATTTTGTTTTAGCTTCAACTTTTTTCTAATTCTCACCACGGACAATTAATGAAGTGATCTAATTTCTAGTACAAAACAATATTTGTCAAATAACAGTTGTGGGTCTTGCATTTTTCGAGAAAATTTTGTTACGAGTAAAATGAGTGTAGCCGCTTACCGAGTGTAACAAATTGCAATTGCAAGCGAAGTTGCGTTGTGAATCAAAAGTTAAGATAAAGTAAATTTAAATGGTTTCATTGTTGAAGTTGAGATATTTTGATTAAATTTTGCGCAAGTATTTCTTCAGGTAATTTTACAGTGTTACCGTGGTAATATTTACTAGATTATGAATGTTTATGAAGCCTTAGAAGCATTGGAAGAGCTAAAAAATAACGGATCTACAGCTGAATTGGTAACTGATCCAAGTCTTATTTTATTTCCTCCGGAAGATGATGGAAATGAAACTGAAGAAGATGATGGAGGTGACATGACCGGAGTGCCTGATAACCTCAGTCCCCACCAACTTCTATCAAGAGCTGAAGTAGAGTTGGGCGAAATTGGAAGTAGTGAGCAGGTACGTCTAGAGATTTTAGATTGCAGCGTTTGGAACAATATTTCAAAAATTTATAGAAAAAAAGCTTCAACATGTGTATAAAGTAGTGCTACAACTTTCTTTCTGCAGTATTGTCATAACTTCAAATAAGCAAAATCGTACAAGGTATTTTTCTCTTTTTATTAAACTGCAGTAACTAAGAATTATAGTTAGCTTTGATATGTTACTAATAATTAGCTATATTTTGCAGTTGGAATCAACAAACCAGACGAGCAGAGAATCCACCACTGATCCGCCAAAATCCAAAAAAGTTAGTTTTACATTTGACTATACTATAATTATTACTCAGTGGCCTGATTATTTTTGCAAAAACAGCTGTTGCTAAAGTTGAGCTCTCGTCCTGTTATGTTTCATTTGTCAGGGTGTTTGGGCCTACGTAAGTACTTTGCCGACGAGCACGCAGACCTCGCATCTTTTAGACGGCTGTTCCATACCGATAGAAGAACTATGTTCGTTGCCTTTTAACAATAAAAGTTATTGTTGAAGTAATCATGTCTGTTGTTTTAGAGAAAAAAGACATCCAAGTCTACAAAAAACAAAAATGCATCTAGCAAAGACAAACCAAAATGGCAACACAAAGATGTTAATTCGGACTCTCTGTTGAACAAATGGGATTTACCTCCTCCAACGTTTGATGAAAATTTGTTGCCACATCAATTATTTGAAAGATTTATTAGTAATGAGGAGCTGGAACGGATATGTGATGAATTTACAAGATATGCACGACAAAAAGGCAATCACAATTTTATTATGACCAAAAGAAAATTAAAAGCGTTCTTGGCGATTATTATTGTCAGTGGCTATGCCAGTCTACCCCGGCAAGATATGTATTGGCAAACGCGCGATGATACGAACAATCGTCTGGTGTCATCCATGATGTCAAGAGGAGAATTTGAAGAATGCAAAAGATATCTGCATTTATGTGATAACGATCATCTGGATAAAAATGATAAATTTTCCAAAGTCAGACCTTTGTTCGATTCTCTTAACAAACAATGTTTGGAAAACTACATACCAGAGCAACACGTCAGCGTCGATGAGTCCATGGTTCCATATTTTGGAAAACATGGAGCCAAGCAGTATATTCATGGCAAGCCCATCAAATTTGGCTATAAAATGTGGGTTATGGCCAAGCCATTGGGATACTGCATCCAATTTCGTCCATATGCTGGAAAAGACGTGGCTTTTACGGAGTATGGTGATATTGGTCTTGGGCTGGGTGCCGCAGTTGTGGCTCACTTGCTAAAAATGTTACCACCTCACCCGGGATCGAATTATCACGCCGTAATGGATAATTTTTTTACTAGCACAAAGCTAATTCGGTACCTTCAACTGAAATCGATTGCAGCTACAGGAACTGTACGGTTGTGTAGGATGGAAAATCCACCACTAAAAGACGTCAAAATGATGGAAAAAGAAGCTCGAGGTGCTAGCGATGTTGCAGTTGATGCTAATATCAACATGGCAGCTGTTCGTTGGAAGGACAATAAAGTTGTTAACGTTCTGTCTACATTTGCAGGCAAGGATCCTGTACAAAAGGTCAAGCGATACAGCCAGGAAGCGAAAAAAAGAATCGATATTCCCCAACCAAAAGTTGTGCATGTATACAACCGCTACATGGGTGGTGTAGATCGACTGGATCAAAATCTTGCGGCGTACATGATCAACTTGCGAAGCAAAAAATGGTGGTGGCCTTTATTTCGATTTTGCATAGATGTGGCTATTAACAACGCTTATCAGCTTTACCGCATAAAACAATTGAATGAAGGCGAAAGCAGAATGGATGCTTTGGAGTTTCGCCGGGTAATTGTGGAAACTTATTACAAAAACTATAAAACAAAAAATGATTCGGTTGCATTATACCCAAAATCGGCAACCAAGAATCATGTGCGAATGGCCGAAGAAAATCACCACTGGATTAGGAAAGGAACGCAAAGACGCTGCGCTAAAAATGGATGTAAAGGAACTTCCAAATTTTTCTGCATTAAATGTAATGTTGGATTGCACCCTGAGTGTTTTGAAAGTTTTCATTTTGAATAAATGACTGAATTTTCTTCAATTCCTTTGTGTTGTATACTAATATCTACGTCAATATATTGCAGTAATAATTTGCATGAATGCATATTATCGGCGACAATTAATATAATTTAACATAAATTACTTACACTAGTCATTAAACAAAGCGCAAAACAAATAATCAGAATCGTACGCGCAAAAAAAAACGGACGCATCATGTGCTCGTAGTTGAGCGCTATAACATTCTACACGTACCCGCCTACCGCCAGCGTCAGTTTAAACTGACAAAAATTGTTTTCTTTATGAAATCTTTAAAAAAACTTTTTTTCAAAAAATTTTTTCAGTTATGATCTATTTGTGACCTAAAGAACCTGCAATATCAAAATCATCAATTTTTTCGGGGTTGGGGTGATATGGGTTAAAGAAAAACTTTTCAGATATTTCACGTATTCCAATGAACCAAAATACACCCACATGATTCAGAAATTAGTGCGTGCCTACAACCACACCTATTACCTTTCAATTCAATGCTCACCAGCAGAGGTTAAACCATCTAATCCGGAATGGGTCTGGCTGACGTTATACGGCGGTCTGCAACATAAAATACCTAAATTGAGTGTTGGGACTAGGGTAAGAATCTCGATGATACACAGACGATTTGAGAAGACAATTATCAAGGGTGGACTGAGGAGGAGTTTGAGGTTGCCGAGGCATTCACTCGCGATCCACCCAATTATAAAATCAAGGACTTAAGGGGCGAGGTTTAGAAGGTACTTTCTATAAATCCGAAATTCAGACAGAAGTTAAAAACGACAGCGTTTACAAAATCGAGTCCATTCTTAAAAAACGAAAGAGCAAGAAACATCAAGAGTATTTTGTAAAGTGGTTCGAGTACTCCGACTCCTTTAACCCTATTTAAACCTATTTCGAAATTTTGTTATAAAACAGTCACGCCATAATAATCAAATTTCTTGACTTTTCCTAAAATTACTGCTTCAACTTTCATTTGTAAAACCATTGTCATATGACAACTAGATTTGGAGTTATCAAACGTTTCTCAAGGTCGACCCTGCGTTTCTGGCAAAATTTTCAAAAAATTAATTTAATCCTGTTCGTCCCAATTGTTCTGTCGTAATTAATAATTTCACGCTTTTTCAAACGTAACTCCAGTGACCTCTTGAACGGCTTTTGTGGCAATCGATGTTAAAAAAGAGTTGTTACAATAGATTTTCATTTACTATTTTGCCTGAGGCATTATAGTTTTCATTATGATTTCAAAAGCTTACAGCTGAATTTCTCCGACAATTTCTTAGAATTTTACCAAATTTCAAACTAAGCTTCATTTTTAATATTTCGCTAATAAATAAGAATTGTATTTTAGCAAAATAAATTTATTGATAAAAGAATTAGAGGCCAACATAAGTGCAAATCTTCTTGTTTTTTGCCAATATTTTTTTTCAAGTTGCTGATATACAGTAGTCAAAATGTCCATAAGTTATGAAGTGTGTGGAATGCAGCATAAATTTCGGTAGTCTTTATGTCCGAAATTTGTTTTTGGTGACTAAAAAAAAAAAACGCAAATTTTAAAGAAAGTTTTTAGTTTCTGCTAATCAGCAGTATCAGTAGAAAGATGTTCATTTCATTTTTCAAAAAAACATATGCATAGTTTTGACCATAGTCGTTACATAAGCAGTCTGGAAGGCGTATGATAAAGGTTGTGTCATTGTGTGCTCATAAGCGTCGTTTAGCGAAAAAGTTTAATTTGCAAATTGCTAAATGAAGTTTGCAGATACCAACCGCAACAGTCGTACGTAAAATACTACAAGACTGACTAAAAAGAAACTTTTTGAATAGAAAGTATTTTAAATTATTGTTTTAGTAAGTTGACTAAGCTGTATGAGTTGTGTAATATAAAAAAATGTTGTTGTGAAACTGAAAGTTTTCATCTGAAGCAGTGTAGTTTTTCATCAATTTTGTCAAAACCTGATTGCAAAATAGGCCAGTACAAACTCCGATTTAAGGTGCGTTTAGACTGGACGCGAAGCGACGCGAAGCAACCAAAATTTGACGTCATCTACAGCTCGCGAAAGGTTGCAATCGGTCGCAACCTTCGCGAGCAGTTGCACAACATCGCTTGCTTGCACGCTGTAGTAAGATAACCTACTAAATCACAGATCGGATTTTTACGATCGCAGTTTGCTAGAAAATAATGTAAATAGTATATTTGTATGGTTTAGCGCCTATTTATCAGTCCAAAGAGTAGGTTGTTGGCAAAGTTAGATTCGAGATAGCCCTAGGCTAGCCAAGTTAATTTGGCCAAGTTACTACGATATCTATACAGCTAAGGCTGTAAATCCTAGAGTGATTTTTCATAGCTATGCTGATCTCAGAGCTTCATTATAATGAATTCACCAAAGCAATAGGCCTAGCCCCACGGCATCTAGCTTTTGAAACGAAACTTTTGATTCTGTGCAGCATAGCAGAAGCTATTGTATCAGTCCAGTGGTTTTTTTGGCTGAGCAGCTTTTGCTTTTTTGTCTTAAACTAACATGGTGTTGTTGTTTTTTTCAGAATATAAAATAACCCACCAACAGGCTAGTTTTGAATGTGTTGATAGTGTTTTTACCCATTGTTTGTTAGCTTGTTGTTTTAAAAGTAACCACAATTGAACAATTGCTTAAATACTGGGAAATTCGCAAAAGTTTTTGGCTGTATACTTTGGCCAAGCCTACTAGGTGAATAAAATTGTACTTGGAATTGGTTTCAAGCTACATACAAGAGCTAGATAGATACAAAAAATCAAAAAATTTCTACGAACTTTTGGATTGGTCTAATTAATAATTACTTCATTGAATAGCTACAAACATGGAATTTTTTCTTCTGAATGCCCTTCTAAAAGTCTTCTTGTTTCTGAAGGTTTGTGACGGAGGTCAAGTTGAATTGGAAGCAATGGTTTTGGACTCCCCCAAGTTTTATAATCATGAATATTGTAGTCTGGTAGAGATTTTTCTCTCCAGTCCTATGTGATGAAAATAGAAGTGTCAAGTGTGTTTAATATTCATTTACTGTGTCTTTGCATAACATCTGAATTTAGTTGTTTGTGAATTTGAAAACATTTTTAGTGTCTCTTAAAATTTTAACTGCTTTACATGATGAATAAAGTGACCAAGTAAGCAATTTTAAGTCTGAAGTTCAATCATTACAATTACAGTCAGTGTAATCAGATAGAACCATAAAGCTAATATATATCTAATCAGTAGAAAAAGATTTCAATTTTTTGCTGAGGTCACTATTATTGGTAGAGAAGTAGCTGTCAAGCAACTTCATTAATATTGTTCCATTCTCATTAGTCACCACTAAATAAAAAACTTGATACAGCATTTATAATAAAAATAATTGGACTGGGGAAGGAAACGTCAGTTCCATAAAAATGTGAGAACTAACAACACTTCTATTCAGATGCTTGAGTAACAATTTTCTCATAAAAAAATCTAAATGTTTTTTTTTATCAGGGGCATAACCAAAAACTTGCTAAGAAGAGGGGGCTTGACCTTACAGCTATAAATTTGTCTGTATCTTACAAACAGTGGTTTGGAGCGAAGCCCTTTGAGGTAAACGCGACCGTCGCAACGTAGCCTACTGGTACCGCATGAAAATGCAACCTAATAAAATGCTCTCAAAAGCATTTAACTTCGCACTAAACATCGATAAGCGCTCCACTAGCGAATAAAAAAACCAAACGTAGTTTTAGAGGCTGACTTTTCCTGAAAGCAACTGCTGGTACTATTGTGCTAAATTCTTGTCCTTTGATGATAGTGTCAAATCATGCAAAAACTGCAATGCTTTTTTGCTTTCTCCAGCAAATCAACACAGCAATCCATTGTACAATAAGCAAAAAATCCACTACATTACTGATGACAAATCCAGCTTTCAGATTCACGCATAGCGTTAACATTGGGAGTCTTTATAAACAGCACTAAATAGCAAACACAAACAACTGTTTAAGTTTGCTACAGATATCATAACATGCTTGCCCAAAAAAAAAAAATTACATCAAAAACAACATAGTTTACACTTTAAATGTACCTGTACACTAGCCTATTGTTCAACACTCTGCAAGATAGATCTACCACTATCATAATGAGACGTGGATGGTCAGGCGCGTAGCCAGGATTTCGCGATGGCGGGGGCTGTTTTGGGGGTGTGGGGGCGGAGCCCCCAGGGCTCGAAATTTTTGCATTTTTTTGCAAAAATAACTTCATTTTAGGGCATTTTCGACTAAAAAATAATGCTTTTAAAACGTGGCTTAGAAATTGGCAGTGCAAACACGATTAAACTGGTGGCATAAATGGGCAATTTGGGAGGTGGCTAATGGTAAAATGTTAGTTCTTTTGTTTAGATGCTGGTAAATTATAAAATCTAATAGTTCAATAAAACCCACACGGAGTGATCTATTTTGTAAACAGTTTATAAAGAAAATAATTGGGGGGGCTAATGAAAAGAGATTTGAGAGAAATGATTGTTAATTAACTAATACTGAATAGCCCCCCCCCCCCTATTTCTAAGTTTGTAGTATATTTGTTGATGATACCTTTGTTTAGCATTTTTGCTCTTGCGATCAAATTTGATTGCTTATTTCTTACCATTTTTCAAAGTTTTCATGTATTAGTTAGTTTTATTTTTGACGAATTAGTCCCCCCTGAAAATACGTTTCAAAAGATGTTTTAAATCGCTTTTTAGTCCACTCCAGTGCATAAAACAGTCTCAAAAGTGCTAAAAAAGTAGTGTTTTTCCCATTCTGCATTTTGGTGGACATGCCAATGGGGGGGCTATAGCCCCCCGTTCCCCCCCCCTGGCTACGCTACTGTGAATGGTGAAAGCGTTTAAGGATTTGTTAACTGAATAAACACCTAAAGAGAACTTTTGACGTCTGCTTCCAACTTTTTACGTTTCTGCATTAAAACCCAGAACTGTCATCGTCAAAACAGATTACTGCAAGTTTTCAGTGGAAGGATCTAAACAAAGCATTGATAGCTAGTAAGTAGGCTACTACTACGTTTTTGAAGAAATGACTTGTCTTTTGGAGCATAACGGTCGGAGTTTCTGCTTAATCTAAGAACAAAAACGATTGCCAATATAGAACTAAGCATAACAATTTATTAGACGCGTTTCGCTTTAACTTAAAGCATCATCAGTAGAATGAATTTGCAAAGTAAGAAGCACGAATTTATATACAATAGCCACCCATTAATTCAGGTGGCCACGGCACGGCTTAAGATTTGTCATAATTGAATAAAAGAGCGACAGGTCATAGGTTTAAACACACAAGAAAACACAGCGGAATAGCGACGTCATTTAAACAACAATTTAAAACAATTAAGCATTGAAAAGATACAGGGGCAAAGATTGATTGTCGACATTCAGTTGCGGTTCTGTTTTGGAAATATGTAGAGTTTCTTTGATGCGTAATTTAGTTACGTGATTACTTCTGTCCAAAATTTTGGGTGAGTCAAAACTAATTACGTGGTTGGGAATATTGAGCAAATGTTTGCAAACTTCAGAATCTTCACACGTGCGATGTTCATTGAGGCGAGTAATTAGGTTCCGTTTGGTTTGGCCAATATAATTTTGACCACAACTACAAGTTAATTGATACACAACACCTGACGAATGTAATAACGATTGACGATCTTTATACGGAAATAGTTTGCCAATGGTAAAGTTACGATGAGACATTATCAATTTGATATCATACGGGCATAAAAATTCACGAATTTCTTTTTCAATTTGCATAGAAATACGATCAATAAACTGCAATTTAAAAAAGACACAATGCTTCGTAGACTGTTGTTGGTTAGGGTGGAGTTTGGCATCCGGTTTTTGATTTCTGTTTATTACTTTGCGAATAACATTCCGAATAGTTTTGGTAGGATATTCATTTTGTTGCAACATTTTGGTAATTTTCTCACACTCAAAAAACAATAATTGTCGATTGCTGCAAACTTTAATAGCTCTATTGACTAATGATCTAATCAAATTTATTTTGTATTTAGTGGGAGCCAAACTACTCCACTTATTATACAGCCCAGTGTGTGTAGGTTTTCTATAAATGGATAACTCTAATTTATCTTTTGAATTGTCAACATTGACGTCCAGGAAGGGCAACTGTTTATTGTTTTCAAGTTCGTAGGTAAAATTAACATTACTGTGAATCTGGTTTAATTTTCTATAAAACAACATAGCACTTTCAAAATCTGGAAATACTGCAAAACAATCATCCACATACCGAAAAAACACGTCATGCATTTCTCCCGAAGAAATGGAAGCCCTCAATTCTCTGAAAAAAGACAAATCCATGATCATTTGTAAAGCTGACAAAGGTAACGCAGTAGTTCTACTCAACAAGTTAGATTATATCAATAAAATGAACTGCGTTTTATCGGACACGAAACGGTTTAAACAGGTTAATTATGACAATAATATTCATAATTTGGACAAATTTCAAAAGTGCTTATACTATTTGAAACGAAAAGGCAGCTTAGAACAAGAAATTTATGATCGCATCAGGCCATCAGCTGCAGTTACTCCAACTCTATATGGACTGCCAAAAATTCATAAAGAGAACTGTCCTTGCTGCCCAGTTTTGGCTTCAACTGACTGCTACACTTATGAGTGCGCATCATGGCTCAGTGAAATTTTGAGCCCTTTAAGGCAACATCCAACAAATCTTAAAGACACTTTTGA
Source organism: Trididemnum nubilum (assembly GCA_963965965.1). Taxonomy (NCBI): domain Eukaryota; kingdom Metazoa; phylum Chordata; class Ascidiacea; order Aplousobranchia; family Didemnidae; genus Trididemnum; species Trididemnum nubilum. The sequence goes on from OZ014490.1 coordinate 33,339,144, forward strand.
GTTTGTAGATCGAATGCAGCAAGTAAAATTCAAAAACAATTCGGTTATGGTGTCATTTGATGTAAAAAGCCTGTTCACCAATATTCCTGTGGACTTCGTTACGGACATAATTTTAAAAGAAATTTATGGCAGTGATTCGACGAAAAAAGTTTACGGTTTGACTAAGCGACAATTCAAGAACCTTCTGATGTGGACTATGAAACGCACTACTCTAAATTTTAATGGTAGTTTTTATGAACAAATTGATGGCGTAGGTATGGGATCTCCATTCGCTCCGGCTTTTGCTGACATTTTTATGAATTATGTGATTGAAAAAACAAAAGAGTTTAATATGCAACCGGACGTGTTTTTTCGGTATGTGGATGATTGTTTTGCAGTATTTCCAGATTTTGAAAGTGCTATGTTGTTTCATAGAAAATTAAACCAGATTCACAGTAGTGTTAATTTTACCTACGAACTTGAAAACAATAAACAGTTGCCCTTCCTGGACGTCAATGTTGACAATTCAAAAGATAAATTAGAGTTATCCATTTATAGAAAACCTACACACACTGGGCTGTATAATAAGTGGAGTAGTTTGGCTCCCACTAAATACAAAATAAATTTGATTAGATCATTAGTCAATAGAGCTATTAAAGTTTGCAGCAATCGACAATTATTGTTTTTTGAGTGTGAGAAAATTACCAAAATGTTGCAACAAAATGAATATCCTACCAAAACTATTCGGAATGTTATTCGCAAAGTAATAAACAGAAATCAAAAACCGGATGCCAAACTCCACCCTAACCAACAACAGTCTACGAAGCATTGTGTCTTTTTTAAATTGCAGTTTATTGATCGTATTTCTATGCAAATTGAAAAAGAAATTCGTGAATTTTTATGCCCGTATGATATCAAATTGATAATGTCTCATCGTAACTTTACCATTGGCAAACTATTTCCGTATAAAGATCGTCAATCGTTATTACATTCGTCAGGTGTTGTGTATCAATTAACTTGTAGTTGTGGTCAAAATTATATTGGCCAAACCAAACGGAACCTAATTACTCGCCTCAATGAACATCGCACGTGTGAAGATTCTGAAGTTTGCAAACATTTGCTCAATATTCCCAACCACGTAATTAGTTTTGACTCACCCAAAATTTTGGACAGAAGTAATCACGTAACTAAATTACGCATCAAAGAAACTCTACATATTTCCAAAACAGAACCGCAACTGAATGTCGACAATCAATCTTTGCCCCTGTATCTTTTCAATGCTTAATTGTTTTAAATTGTTGTTTAAATGACGTCGCTATTCCGCTGTGTTTTCTTGTGTGTTTAAACCTATGACCTGTCGCTCTTTTATTCAATTATGACAAATCTTAAGCCGTGCCGTGGCCACCTGAATTAATGGGTGGCTATTGTATATAAATTCGTGCTTCTTACTTTGCAAATTCATTCTACTGATGATGCTTTAAGTTAAAGCGAAACGCGTCTAATAAATTGTTATGCTTAGTTCTATATTGGCAATCGTTTTTGTTCTTAGACTTGTCTTTTCATTTCCAAATTCGATCTACTGTACTTCGTTTTTCCCTTATACTTTACAAACTTTTTTCTCAAGATTGTTTTGTTACCTGAGCTATTAGTCTAGACTCTTCTTCACGGTTATTGCGTAATAACATAATACAAGCTCAATCTTCGTTTTAATTCCAGCTCGCTATGGCGAAACAGAACCTGTAATTACTATGATAGCGCTTCAATAATAAAGTACACAACTCTTTCTGCTCATTGAATACATTTTAAAAGTAAGTTATTAAAATTAGCCTATGAAGCGACCAGTCGCGAAGACTGGCAACCACTCGCGAAGGTTGGCGACCTTCGCTTCGCATTGCTTCGCGTCCAGTCTAAAGGCACCTTTACTGGTTTAATTATTGATGTACTTAGCAGAGGTGGAGTCGAGGACACAAGGCTCGAGGCCAAGGCCAAGGCCAAGGACACAAAAAAAATCCGAGGCCAAGGCCAAGGACAGCCCTTCCGAGGACAGAACCTCTCGAGGCCAAGGACAGGAATGCTCGAGGCCAAGGCCAAGGACCAAGGACACAGGCGCAAGTGTTCTCCAAAAAAAAAGTCTTCAAAAATTTTTTTCAGGCGATCTCCAATTCGTTGGCGTACCCAGAATTTATTGGGATAAGCCTAAACCACAAATCGAATGAAATGACGTCATCAAAATTTTTACAAAGAGGAAGTTTTTGTGGGATAAACTTATCGTAGGATGGAAGATCTGATATCGCTGCCCGTTAGCACGTAACCAGGATTTTGCAAAGGGATAAGGCTTAAGCTAATAGTTCAAAAACGCAAATATTTAACTTTGGAAACGTGTTGAGAAAGCTAGTGTAACTCAAAGGTATCACAAACGGGGGGTCTCCATTGGACGATTTTTTGTAATTTTTTGAAAAAAAAAGCTATTTTAATGCCATTGAATCACATTTCGCAAATGTTCAGAGCCATTTAAAAGCACTAGATTTTTGACATTTGAAAGCCAATTGAAAAAATCAAATTGTTTAATACTCCTTTTACTCGCAATTTAAGTTTAAAACATGTTTAACATCTTGTATTTTGGAGTTAAATTTAATTGTTAGTGATCTGGTCCAGCTAGGGTGCGTTGTCTTAATTATAATGTGCATTGTCTCTTGCAACATTTTAGCAGTAAATAATAATCCACTCGAGGATTTTCCTTAGAGATTTTTGTTTTGTCATGACAATAACCAGTTATAGGAGTATATGTTCGGCCAGAAGGCCCAGGCTCCCTCAATTGAAGTTCAATAATTCGTTCAATCAGCATTTTCCATGGCTAATTTTTTTTTTAAGTATTTTGTGCGTAAAAACCGGAGAGGTTGGATGTGAATTACTGAATTGTTATTGAAAAATGGTAAAATAGATAGTTAACTTCAACTAGCCATGTTATTGTCGGGCTGGATTTACATCGCGCTAGGCCCCTGGCGCTTTGGAGATTTTCTTAACATCTTTCTGCCAAATATAGGTGAAGACCAAAAAAAGTCTTACGATTTTAGCTCGGGGCCACTAACTTATAGTCAGGCTCGTAGCCAGAAATTCGCACTGTGGGGGCGGTTTGGGGGTCTGGGGGCGGGGCCCCCAGTCACCAGAGGCCAATGGGGGTGAGGGGGCGAAGCCCCCAGCGCTCGAAAATTTTGCATTTTTTTGCAAAATGAACTTAATTTTAAAGCTATTTTAATAGAAAATAATGCTTTTAGAACGTGGCATAGAAATTGGCAACCCAACATGATTCAACTATAGTTGCATTAATGGGCTATATGGGAAGTGGCTGATAATAACATTGCAGTTCTCTTGTTTACCTGCTGGTAAATCAAAAAATCCTATTATTCAATAAAACTCACACGTAGTAATCTATTTCGCCTATATTTTATAAAAATAATTGGGGGAAGGGTTAATGGAAAGATATTTGAGAGAAGTGACTGGTAATTACCTAACACTGAATAGCCCCCCCTCCCCCATATTCCTGAGTTGATGATATATTTGTTGATAAAACCCATGTTTGGCGTTTTTAAATTAGCGATCAAATTTGATTGTTTATTTTTGGGCATTTTTTCAGAGTTTTCATTGATTTGTAACTTTAATTTTTGACAATTAGCCCCCGTTGAATACATGTTTCAAATGATGCATTAAATCACTTTTAGTCAATTCCAGCGCAAAAAACAGTCTCAAAAGAGCTAAAAACGTGGTATTTTCCTTATTCAGCATTTTGGTTGACAGGCCAATGGGGGGCTATAGTCCCCGCTTCCCCCATGGCAACGCTACTGCTGGTACTCCGTCATATTATGGTAAACCCAGCTCTGATTAATGCATTACGTTCACAAAAAGGCTAGATGCGGGCCTGAGATAGCAACTTTCAAGACAAAAACTCTCCGTTTTCTTCGGGTTATACGTTTAAACTGGCTGGGAAAAATTGAATTGAGGGGGACCCGGAGCTCCTGGTCTTCAATATTGTTGTTAGTTATACTGTTGTAAGCGAAAAATGCTAAAAAAAAACTGAAACTGAAAAAAAATTAGGCTTTTTTGTCACATTTTGTCATTGGTGAAATTTCAATTGGGAAGGGGGCGGACCCCCTGCCCCCCTCCCCTTGGCTACGCTTATGTTCCAAGTGAGGAAAACAAAAAAGGTGTTTGCAAAATTTCTGCGAGGTTTCTGGCGTTTTCCAACGAAATTTCAACTGTTCAAAAAATAGTGCTGTCCTCGAGCCGAGGACAGGCCAATTTTCGAGGACTTGAGGCTTCGAGGCCAAGGCCAAGGACTTGACCTTCGAGGCCAAGGCCAAGGCCAAGGACTTCAAAATGTGTCCTCGAGGACGTCCTCGAGGCCAAGGACGTCCTCGAGGACTCCACCTCTGGTACTTAGCTCCATAGTGGCGTGATGAAACTTCCGACGTTTATGGGTAATTTTAGGTCATATAAAGTTGTGACAACTGGCAATCTTGTGTAGTTTTATGAAGGCCACAATTAAGCTTTTTGAAGTGTTGAAGTAAGAATTTCCTAGTACAGTTCTAGACTAGGAACAAATTTATCTATTAGTTCAAATCAAATGCAAAGACGACCAAAACTTTCTGCTGTAAGGCCAACACTAGAATTATCATGATAAAGAGTTTTAAGTACATTGGCCAGTTAGAAATGAAAAGCTTATTTCCCCTTGAAAGTTCAGTGTCTATTCTGTCTCCAATAGCCTAGACAACTTCCTTTGGCTGTCATGCTTCATGCAGCAATTTCATTTAAAAATTCTTTCTTTAGACTGGCCTATGCTGTAAATACATTATTTGTATGATGCATTACTAATTGTATTGGCCTAATGCAAAATGGGAGTTTAAGAACTTTTATGTTGTTTGACTTGTTTCAGAAGCCGAAATGCAAAACTTGCCTGTTGTGATGTATTGCAGTTGTTGCTGCACAAGTTTGTACTTGATATGTTGATAATTAGAATAAATTGTTAACTTTAATTTGATGAAAAAATGAATAATCGTAAATCAAGAAGCTATTCGGCAAAAGACAATCTATGAGTGAACAGTCAGTCACAACTCAGTAAACAGTAAGTAAGTGACTAGATTTATTGCGACGCTTTCGGTACTCAATACGGCGGACGGTGTTTGATACATTTTCCAGTAAGAAATGTGCTAAGTGGCTGTGATTTTGAATTGCATTGAGTTTCATTTCTACTGAGCTCAGAGTAATTTGGATTCGCAGCTACTTTGAAAAGTCAACAAGCTATCAAGAAGAATCGAGATGCAAGACAAGCCTGCGCACAAAAACCATTGTAGTACAGTTCAAATGCAGTTGGTAGTGCGTGACAAGGTAATGGGCAAGCTCATAGCATGCAAAATTTTGTAGCTTAATTTTGGCTTTAACAACAGTTATCTGCATGACCACAACAATAGTAGCCCATCTGCTGTCTGCTGGCCTATATTGCAATAATTTAAGCAAGACAACAGTAGGAAAGGCTGAAAGGTAGTGGTGGAATATTGTAACGTGGGGATAAAATTGTAACTTTGGTTTTCATCATTTCTCTGATAGAGCGCATAAAACTTTGCCTCTGGATTGTGGGCATTGGTTTTTGATAACAATGTGATTAGGATCATGCGATATTAACGTCCGTTAATAAACTCGGTTCTGATTATGAGATATCAATTTCTGTTAGCAAACACTGTTTCTGTTATGCGATGTTGATTTACGAGTGAAAACATCAAATGTGATGTTAATTTCTGATAACGAGCGTTTGACATTTCTATCCTGGCCTGATGACTCTTACATTGATGAAAATCGAAAGCAGCTCTATACGCATCAGATATTGAGAGTTGGAAATTTCACAATGTCTCACGTACTGACTTGTAGAGCAACTTTGTATGGTAATTACTGCTGCAACTAATTCTGACTTTCTGTATTTACATAGCCAAAACTGTTTTTTCTTGCGATACTATCATCCAATATGTTTGATGTCTTTCCCACTGACACAAAATGAAGTTTCACCAGTAATATTTCATGCTACTATTAAATTAGTTATGATGGCTAATTATTTCTGAAAAACAAATATTTATTTGAAATTTTGACATAAAATTGTTTTTTTAGGGTAGACCAACAGGATTAAGATGAAATTAGCAAGGTCATTTAAAAGAAATTTGCATATCAAGAATGATATTGTTTATTTTTTATTTTTCAACCAAAATCTGGTACTTAAGTCAACACAAAATTTTGCTGTATTTTAAAGGTGTCTGACCATATGAGGCTTTCCAGGGTTTTGGTCTTTAGAAGCAATTTATTAAATATGAGACTAGATAAGTGAAATCTGTAATGATGTAAAAATAAAAAGTCAATTTTATATTTGCGTGCAATAAAATCTTTTGGTAACAGCCAATAAGGGTAGTTTAATTAACCTAACAAGTGTAATCAAATACGTTCTGAAGTTATCTGGCTTGTACCAAAGCCAAAACAAAATACTGCAAAATTTAGTAGTGTTTGACCATGTAAGGCTTCCCAGGATTTTGGTCTTTAGAAGCAACTTTCTAAACAAGAGATTTTTGAAATTTGTACCAGTAATGATGTAGAAAGAAAAAGGCAAACAGATTTGAGTGATAAGTATAATATTTTTTGGCAACAGCTAATAAGGGTAGCTTAGCTACCAGTAATTAACCTACAGTAGCAAGTGTAATCAAATATGTTCTGAAGTTATGTGACCCTAAATCAGGATCAATCTGATCAGTAGACAAGTGATGCTTATATTGACAAGTAATAAAATACAGAATAGATAATTAAAAATTGTTAAAGCAGTCTCGGCTATTATTTTTTTAAAGGAAATGTTATGGCTATTAATTTAACAAAATTAGGCATTATTACATAGTAGTTTGGCCCACTGCTGAGTGTGACAACTCATAGAAGCAACTTGAAATATAGGCCTACGTTCATGCCAGTATCATTAGCAGAAGTAAACCCATTGTTTCCAAATAATCAATGATATGTAGCAATCTATAGTTCTTTAATTATAGTAATTGAAGGTCAAAGGCAGTGGGCATAACTTGGCATTTGAGCTAAGAGCAGAGGAAGGACAAGCTTCACTTAAAATACAGAAGCTTGTTAATGCTTTCTACAAAATTGGCTTCTGCCAAATATTCATTGCATTTTTTAGTTGGTGTGGCATGCACTTGGGGCCTCTGACAGTAGTGGAGCAACATTTGAGATACTAGAAGGGGCATAATTCCCCCATCAGTTACACTAGCAGTGTTTGAAGGTTAAAGATCTCTATTTTGATCATACTGGTAGGCCTAAGGTAATTTCAATTTGCACCAGCAAAGGCTGTTAATAACTTGCTGTTTTAAATGGCTTTCAACAAACACCTACAGGTAATGGTTCTAAAATAGTCTTGACCTAACCTAAAAAATTCAAATAAATGTAGTTTACATTGTTAAAATTCAGAAGTTCGATAGCTTTAACAAATTTCAACCAGTTACCAGCAGGCTACTGGTATCGGTGTGTCATAATTTATAGTGTACCGGTGCCCCCAAGTTATTACTACACAATATTCTATACGCCTAATACGCTTCATAAAGTACACCAGACAAAGTTTAGAGACAGTTTGTGACATAAGTTTAATAACCTACCGAAATCCGCTCCTTATGAACTTTATTTTTATACCCCAAGTGCTATAGCCAGGTTGGTTTGAAAGTCAATCTGAAAACAAAATCAGTATGGGCAAATTTTGATTTCTTATCAGCTAATAATCTCCTGAGGCTTTAATTTGATTTATTTTAATCAAATTACGTTTTAATAAACAAAGTCAATTAAATTCACATTCACTTTTCATCGCTAACGCTAGGTTTAGCTCAAATACTTAGCAGAAATGTACTAGCCTACCGATACTCAGCAGAAACCAATGAAAAATTAAACTTTCCCGCTAACAGTCGCTAGAGTGCGAGCAGTGACAAAACCTCGCAAGCTAAACGCATTGACTTTCCAGACTATATATATAACGACTATGATTTTGACTGCCTGAGGTTTTTTCGTGAAGTTCAAGTGATAACATCAAAAACGAAAACGTGCCTGAGTGTCTTAGTGTGTGACGTAGCAGGGCACTGATAACTTGATTGTGCGCATATGCTTTGCTTTCACTGAACTGCAACATTTCATATGCCTTTTGTGATTTCAATAACATTGCAAAAAGTGGAGAGTTTTTGATAATACTTGTTTCGGAATCATTATTTTCAATTTTTCCTATTTTGTTTTCAAGGTTATTATTACTAAAAGCTTTGCGTAAAAAATGCTTTTTGAAGCAATAATAAGTAGCTAGTGTAAAATATGATTAATTTTTTATAAAATTCACATCAAACTAACAATTATTATGCATGTACATTGTAAAATGTGCTATGTGGTATACTATACTTGTTACAGCATTTACTAATTTCTTCTTAGATATACTGCAGACCTACAGCATGGCGTACTATTGCACATATTACTGATTTTCACATTAATTTTTCATTTGTGGTTTATAACGATAGGTGGCAAATGTGGCATGCTAAATTAAAAATTTTTATGTTGTTTCATTACTTTTCAATTTTCGATTTTATGTGTGTACATTTACAACCAACAAAAATCATGTTTATTGTTTGTAGATACAAAATATAAAAGCGGAAAGCAAATTCTCTAACAAACAGACTTTGCAAGTAACAATGCGATAAGCTGACCATTTAGTAGATGAATTTATACTGATTTGCAGTAGATTTGATAAACCACATTACAAACCTGTTTTGAAAAAATGCTTTTCTGATATTCACATTTCTTTGCGCGATGATCAAGGCGAACTTATTCGAATTGATTAGGGGAAGGTTATTGTGACTCTAAATTTGAGAAGAGCAAAACTACCTCTTTAAATTTGACGTCATAGCACCGTCGCGTTCATTCGCATATTTAGCATTATGCGTGAGTAGTATAAAATGGTCGAAAAGTCGGCATTTAGGGGACTAGGGGATTAGGGGTTTAGGGGATCAGGGGTTTAGGGGATGCAATCCCCTAAACGTGATGTTATCTAAACGTAGTTTTGTCTAAACGCAGTGTTGTAGTCCTTAGTTCTAACCTTAGCTCTAACCCTAGCTAGTTGTTTAAAAGTTGGTCCTGCCTGAGTATCGAACCACCGCAGGTGGTTTGCCTGGCTTCAAGTCTAAAGCTTGAAGAGTGTCTGAGTACCGAACCACCGCAGGTGGTTTGTTAAATCACCGCAGGTGCCTGGCTTCAAAGTAGCCGGTTAAAAGTAACCCAAGATCTAGTCTTAACTCTAAGTTTGTTATAAGAATGGAAACTTAGCGTTGACCTGAAGAGTAACTGAGTAACAAACCACCGCAGGTGGTTTGCCTGGCTTCAAGTCTAAAGACTCTTAGTGTCTTGCTCGAGTACCGAACCACCGCAGGTGGCTTGCTTCAAAGTAGTCAGTTAAAAGTGAATAGCCCGGTAGCTTCTAAAATGTTCTAGTTAATGCTATGAAGTCTATTTTGTACGAACTTCGTGTAACTTGAAACGTTTCCTGTCGCGCTGCAGTTGAATTTCCGCTGCCGTGTCAAAATCGTGACAGCGGTTATCTAAGGTTTAGCTGTGAATCGCTACCTTTTTGTTAATTTTTTCGAATATGGAGCGAGCATGGCGCAATACAACTTGTTTAATTCTGATGATGTCAGGGTTTGTTTGTTCCTTCTTTTTTTTTTTCGAATATGGAGCGAGAATGGCGCAATATAGCCTGTTTAATCCCAATAAGTTTAACTCTTTGGCCTACGATAGCACAATATCATTGCATATAAAAGGCGGTCATCAAACTATGTTTTCATTCAAAAACAAAAGCAACATGGCAGACGCTTGTGATTCCGTCCCAGTACGTGGGTTAGATGTCCCTCCACCTACATTTTCTCAGTTCCCGTGTAAGCAACCGATGAACCCGCACATGCGTAGCATTGGCAATCGCTATGAGACGTTTGTAGAGTATTGGCCCAGAGAAAGGGTAGCAGCCGATCCCAAGTTAATAGCAGATGCCGGATTTTACTATCTCGGTGACGGCGATCGGGTAAAATGTTGGTACTGTAACGGAGGTTTGAAGAACTGGGAACGTTTCGATGACCCGTGGATAGAACATGCAAAATGGTTCCCGTTCTGTGAATATCTGCTAAAAAATAGAGGGGTAGATTTTGTGAAAGATATTGTGAGGGGTTTTGTTACTTTGAATCGACCGCCTGTTCCCAATCCACCACCCAAAAGCAAACTTCAAGGTTTGGAAAAATTAGTCAACTACCCTTCCCTTAGAAAACACCAACCACCGTTCCCTCCCCTCATCGACCCTAGAGGTGGTGTGGATGTAAAAGAAAAAGTCGAAAGAGAGATATTGTTGGGAAGGAATGTAGAAATGGCAAAATTGCTAGGGTTTGAAGACCGAAAAATATCTCGGGTGTTAACCAAAAGGTTTCAAGAACACAACGAAAACTTTGTTACCTTTTACGATTTTATGTTAAAATTAATGGAAGAACCCGATGTTATTTTTAAACCCAAACTAACAATGAAACGTGCAAAAGAAATTTTGGATGAAGTGAAGTGTTTGAAATGTGAAAAGGAAGAAAGGTGCATGGTATATCTCCCATGTGCCCACATTGCTCATTGTTTTTCATGCTCCAGGAAGTCGCAACTGTGTACCATTTGCGGTGAAGTTGTTGAAGAAAAAATTCGTTCGTATCGAGTGTAAGGTCAGGATTGCGCCATATTCACAAAACTTGCGTACCCTCCCATTATGTGCAACCGTGGCGCAATAACACCAAAAATAGCTGTGGACTTATTTCCGTTTTGTGGCGCAATTTCCTTTTTCTCGTCTATAAAAAGAGCTGCACTCGAAAAACTTGAAATCATGCAATCTTACACCAACAGAGCAGACGAACTTTATTTAGAGGCTCAAAACGTACAAATACCAGACTACATTCCCCCGTTTACGAGCTGCTACGAGACTCTTTACCAGCAAGAAGAATTAATCGAACGTGCTAGAGCAATGGAGGATTCAGCAAGACAAATCCGTCAGCAGTTTCAAACCATTGCAGACTCTGGGTTCCCGCTACCTACCTCGACTCTGCTAAGAAAGGCAGTGGTCTCGGTCAAAAAAGGAAAGTTTATGTTCTCCACAGAACAACTTTCGCGCGTGGTACAAATGATTATGGAAAACAAACCCTACTTGTTGTTTCGACCAAAAAGCGACACAAAGGACTACGTTATTCTCGTTTTCTGGTCTACTAATTTTGATGACACGCTTTGCGGTATTCAAGAAAACGCAGAGGTAATTAAACAGGAAGTTCTAGCTGACGGCTACCAACTTCGCTTTAAAGTAGAAAACATTCCATCACCGCGAAGATTTACCCTTTACATGCTCAACAACTACATCACGTTAGCAGTTCAAAACGACGACGATTGTCATCTACCCCCAGTGGACCATAAACAATTGGAGTCTTTTTTGACTCTTTTGGAGGCAAACAACATCGCAACACCGAAGAAGCGTAAACTTTCTGACACCGCTCTTCCTACCGTCTCTGAATTACCTCTCACTCAAAGTTTAGAGACATATTTGTAATGAAAAGTGTACATTTTTCTGACTATGTGACTATTCGCTTGCTGTTTGAATCTGACGCCTGTCGCGAAGCACGGCGCAGTGATTGGATGCGTGCTGCCCGAAATCGCCAACGTTTTCGCCGGCGAATCGAAGCTTGTGCTAAAGTAATTGAATTTTGTCTCGAACCTGTACATAGAATGAAAATCAGACGTTTGTTTTCTTTGTGACTTTTTATTGCAATAAAACACATGTGAAAAAAAATTTGCGTGTTCGATTTACATGAAAGCACGAATAAACAGGTTAATGTTACGATCATTTTCAGTAAGATTCGATGAGAAACGAGAAACAATATCACGCATACTATAACCACGACAACGATACAAAATAAAATACACACAATAATGACCACACGTTGTAGAAAACAGACTTTGTACAGTTTTGTTGTTGTAAATCCAACTGTTTGAGTTACGTTCCATAAAAGCAGTAAAACCGTTCATGCTAGGGTGCAGACCGTAACTGTCAAAATATTCACCCTTTCCATGCTTATCAAAATACACCGCGATCCAATGCTCTCCAGGTTTGGAGCTTGGGTGAGAATTAATGACGTAAGCAGACGGGTAATCAACGCGAAGTAGTTGGTTTTTGGCACAAGCCTTTTTAAAAATAGTTTTAGTAAAAGGGTCTTTTTTCAATAAATGTTCGATCTGAATCGTGTTCATGCTGTATAGTCGAAAGCTACATGTCTTTGGTCGTCTACTTGCAAAAGATTATCGTGCTCAGCAAGAACAACAGCAGTTAAGGTACGCGGAGTTGCTGCAGCGAAATGAACTTCCAATCTAATATTCCCGCTTTTTATTAACTCGAAAGCAGGGTCACTCGAATTTAACTGGGGGGGTTAAATCGAAAGCAAACAGCGTGTAACCACCACCAAAATCAGACCTAGACAAAGCTAGACCTGTGTCAGCAAAATATTGGGAAGTCTGCGAAAACAATCTCAAGTAACTGCGAATAAATTTGTTGTTGTTAAAATCCGGTTGAAGGGGTGACGAAGGGATTTGCACCCCATCACGATAAACACACACAAAATTAATATCGTAATTCTTAAAATTGAAGGGTGATTTTGCGATGTTTCCGTTGTAAGCGTCGTTGTCAACAAAACCGACCACGATTCGGGTGGGTAATTGCCCCAAAAACAGACTTTCTTTTGAAAAAGAGCGATTTCCTTGAGGGATAGTGAAAGTTTTTACTTCTACACGTCTAGGGGGTATTTTGCAGTCCCGTGTTGTAGAGCCTTGGCATGTGCTAGTTGAATGGACGGGTTTGGTTTCACTTTTCGGCAGAATAAAGAGACCTCTTTCAACGAGACCTTGTTTTCAGCTTGGTCGGCGTTTCCATGCAAACAAAAACTATCCTTTGCTCTAATCAACCTGTATTTGATTTCGATTCCATTAAGAACGTATCTAGACTGGAAACTCATGTCTAGATGCAAACGTCCCATCATATCAAATTCATGACTTTGTGCTGCAATCGCTTTTCGTTTCGTATAACCGGCGTTACCTGCGCCACGCGTATCAAATGAACCAGAAGAGTTTTGATACCACAAAACCGACGATAATTGCGAATCTTTAGCGTCTTTTCCAAACGACAGCAACGTTTCTATGTAACTGCGATAGCCGTAATTGTTGCTCGACTGGGTCACCAATGTATCGTTTAAGTATAGATCACACTGAGACCACAACGTATGTAAAAAATTGCATTCTGGGGTGATTTCGGTATCTGCTGCAAGAGCGGTGCCATCTGCTTTAGTGACCGACGCTCTTACGTACAGAAAAGTGTTGGCTAAATCAATGTAGTTTGAGCTTTCAGCAGCAATACAAAACTCCACCGGACCGCCTGAGGTTAAAACAGAAATGGGTCTATACTCCGTAAAAAATCCATCTTCTAAACTAGTCTGAGTTGGCGGCACTGAGAATAGGTCCAATTGACTGGTCACAGACTCCGAAGAACTGGGGTGTATCAAGGAAGCCATCCTAACTGAATATGTCGTTCGTTCGCTTGCGTCGTTTCTTTTGTACCCGCCCTGGAGCTTTGCGTTTACGACCTGCAGCTTGTCGCAAAAGGGAAGAACCGGCCATCTTTGCACGCTCGACAGCTGCTTCCTTTGCGTTTTTCCCCGCTAAAACGTCTGAGGCAAAACCAAGACCGCCCTTTAAGGCTTGTTTACCTATTGCCTTTGCTCCTGACTTAATCAAGGGCATAATCGACTTTGCCAGACTAGAAAAAATTCCACCAAGACCGTACCCATTTTGAAAGGGTGCACCACTAAAATACGGGCCACCGTGTCCAATTTGGTTCAGGTAATAAGACTGATAAGCCTTTGAATCACAACAGTACTTTACATGCATATTGCTAGGTCTAAATGAATGCAGTGTAGAATTGATGCTGAATTTAAAGAGGTAGTTTCGCTCTTCTCAAATGTAAAGTCACGATTACTTTTCCCTTTTCAAAACGAATCGGTTCGCCTTGATCATCACGTAAAGAAATGTGGATATCGGAAAACTGTTTTCTCAAAACAGGTTTGTAATGCGGTTTGTCGAATCTTCTACAGACCAGATCTCCAGGTCCACCTTGGACAGCAACCACATCTAGAAGAGGTGTCAGGGTATCGCCAACAATTTGTGGTTGAATTAAATCGTTGTAAACGAATATAGCATGAGTGTTGTTTAAATCTACAACTCTTGAAGCTACATACGTCCCCGGTCGTCTGTAATTCATAGTGTCAAAACCTAACATGCGCGCTAACGGCGGAGAAATTCTAACTCTCATATTTCTGAGCTGAGGCTCTTGGATTTCCAACGACGCTACTTGAGCATAAGGGTTGAAGCGTAAATGTGTTTTCAATTGCGGGCGTGTCGTCATTCCTGACGTAGGGTCCGCCATTTTCTTATCTACCACATATGTGAAAGATCTTTCTAAATCACGATTGAGCTGATCGATCACATTGCGAGGGTCTTGGTAGTATCCTTGTGATAAGAAACCCATTGCCTCCACATTACCCTGCCGGCATTGCACCCAAAGATCCAAAGCTGACGGCATTGTGTACCAAGATCGTGGGTACTGTATCTCAGCTAAACCACATTCCCAAGAACCTTCCAGACTCACAGACTTTGGTAATTGTACTTTAAAGTCTGAAGTTTTATTGTCAGGAAAAACTTGAATCGAAGAATTACTGGGTAGCACTAGAAACATGTTTTTTTGTGAGTATGGGGGTCGGCAGCAAATACCCCACACTACTCGACAGAAGGCTCACCCAGAGCTCTTTATTATCCGAACCTCGTGTCAGGTTTAATAGACTTATAACGATTACAATGTAGACAGCGACCACTTGAAACAAAAAAGCGATGATGTCAGCCGTGTTTGAGGAAAGATTAAGCATAACGTACAAGATCTCGTTCGCGTATCCAACTGTTAAACGAGTCTGGGTATCCCAACCACTTCACAAAATACTCTTGATGCTTCTTACGTTTCCGTTTTTTAAGAATGGACTCGATTTTGTAAATGTTATCGTTTTTAACTACTTTTTGAACTTCTTGCTCGTAAAAAGTCCCTTCCAAAACAGTACCCTTTAAATCTTTGACCTTATAATAGGGAGGATCGTCTGTGAATGCCTCGGCAATCTCAAACTCCTCCTCGGTCCACCCTTGATAATAACTTTTTTCAAATCAACTGCGCATCATGGAGATCCTTACTCGATCTCCTACTTTTAATTTCGGTGTTTTAGGGTGCAGACTTCCATATAATGTCAGCCAAACCAACTCCTGATTAGAAGGGTTAACCTCCGCTGGTGAACGTTGAATCGAACGGTGAAAGGTATGATTGTAAGCATGCACTAATTTTTGAATCACATGGGTATATTTTCGTTTGTTTTCATGCGTAAAATAACGCCAAAGTTTTTCTTTAATAGTACGAATAAAACGTTCCGCTATGCTAGCCTTAATTTCGTGGTTGTGTGTGGTAAAAAAATGAATATTGTGTTGTTTGAGCCAGCTTTGAAACGCTTTATTTGTAAATTCGGTACCCAAATCGGTTTGCAAAGTGGAAAAATGTCCACTTCGTTTCAATATTTTAGAAAACGCAACTATCACACTTTTGGAAGTTTTATTCTTTAAACATTCTACATAAGCGTATTTCGAAAACACATCAATCACAACAAGAATAAATTTAAATCCGTCATTGTATTTCTGTAAACGACTAAAGTCAATCAAGTCTGCTTGAAATTGTTGTTTCGGACCAGCCACAATGATTTTTCGTCTTGGAAACCGCCTTCGAACCGGTTTGTGAAGAGTGTAAGCGTCTTGGGTTAAAAGCCACTTCTTTGCCTTAGGGTTTTGCGCGGTTCTTTGAAACGCCGCCGCACCACTAAACGATCCAGGTTTATTTTCATTATAATAATCTAAAAACTCTCCCATGGTAAAACGCTATCGAACGATTGCCACCCTGGAATATTCGGTTCTTTTTTCACTACAGCTGAGCGTAACAGTTCTGTTATGTTGCTGGAAGGGATCGGGCGGCCGTCAAGAACCAAGTTTCCGGCGTCGTTCCAGCTAATATTTTTCTGTTCCTCAATACCTTTCAGAATCCGTTTCACCTTTTTGTTTTTAGCTTTTTTGAAATGTTTCAAAATTTCTTTCTTTGGTAGCTTTTCTTTTTTCTGCACACGTCTAGTGCGCCGCTTTTGTTGGTATACTTTGGATTTACCAAAAATATTGTTATATAATAACATTTTTTCGCTTGGTGGTTTTTGAGAATGTAAA
This sequence comes from Trididemnum nubilum, assembly GCA_963965965.1. Taxonomy (NCBI): domain Eukaryota; kingdom Metazoa; phylum Chordata; class Ascidiacea; order Aplousobranchia; family Didemnidae; genus Trididemnum; species Trididemnum nubilum. Next base: position 33,355,578 of record OZ014490.1, read on the forward strand.
ATGTTTTGCATTTGCTGCTCAAAGTCCGTTAATATTCGATCTTCTGTCGCTTGCGGTTTACCATCTGCAGTCTTTTTTTCGTACCGCGCCGCTTTTTCCAAAATCGAGTTATAAAGATTAATTTTTTCATGTTCGGGTTGCTGGGAATGTAAAACCGTTTGCATTTGTCTATCCAAGTCACCAAGAACACGAGACTCAATTCGTCCAGCTCCCTCCTTTAATTTTTCGTACACAGCTGGCTCCAGTGCCACTAATTTCCTCATTTTGCTAGACCGAACAAGCTACCCAAAACAGGTATCGCTGCGGTCAATAACGCCGAGAGAAAACCGCCACTTTGAATCACTTTTCTCTTTTTTTTGAGGGACAGTTTCCGGTCAATAAGTTTACGTAATGAACTTTTGTGACGACTGAGCCGCTTTTTATGCTGTTTTGAAATCGGTGCAGTACCTTTCAGAACGTTGAAACTTATGTCGCAAACGCATTTTACAAAATCGTCTTTTGATTTTTTCAAAATAGCTTTTTGGAAAGAAGGTTTTGCGCCATGCAAAAGCTTGAGAGTAGAAGCGTTTCTTTTTAACCGATCCATGTGTGAAGGTTACTGATAGATGTAATTCACTTCGTTTGGAAAAATTCCTGTCCGAATCCGGTGGGAGTCGTACGTATCCGGTCTGAAGTCTAGCAATAAATAACCCCTTGCTTCCGATGTTGCGTTTTTATATGCCTGAAACGCATTTTTTGCGTTTTCTTGGAAAGCTTGGCGCATGAAAGTTTGGATTTGAGTGGCGTCACGACAGTTTTTAAATAAAACCACAAAATGTGAATTCAATGATATTTCACGAATGCTTTTATTAAAAAGATTTTGTGTGGTAAATATAACTGAGAAATTATAATGATGGGAATAGACAGTAAAAATTTTGCTTATTACGTCTTTTGGGTAATGGATCAAGTCATCAAGAACTACTAAAGATTGACTTGCGTCTTTCAATATTTCCAGACTGGGTAAACCCTGAATAAATTCTATAGAGTCGACGAACTGGTCAAATTTTTTCTGATATGTGTCATAGAAATAAAAAATTTTTTCGATTTTTTCTGTAAAAATTTCATTGCGATGTTCAATAAGGCGAAAAATCCAATGAGTTTTGCCCGACTGACTCGGCCCTGAAATCAAGAAAGAAGCGGGGTTGTCTACCTTCAACGCCATATTTACAACTGAAGAAATCACTCCCTTGCACGCATTTAAAAAAAAAAAATTCGCGACGATTGGCGTGGCGCGTGGTTCTTTGCGTTGGTTTTGCAACGTGGTTGTGTGATAAAGATTGCTTAGGTAAAGAAAGAGAGTAAACACAAATTGAAAATAGCGGCAGAGAATTAACTTTTAAAATCTATTTTTTTTGAGAGTGTTAGCAAAGAACTTTACTGTTTGAAAATGGTAGCCAAGAATTCACTGAGAACTGTTAAGGTTTAAAAACCTAGTTTTTTGTGATAGCTTGTAGTAACGTGTTAAAACTTAAGAGCTAAGAAAGGGTTTAAACTCTATTTCAAAATGGTAGCCGAGAATTCACTAAGAAAAGGTTTAAACTCTATTTCAAAACGGTAGCCAAGAATTCACTAAGAAAAGGTTTAAACTCTATTTCAAAATGGCAACCAAGAATTCACTAAGAAAAGGTTTAAACTCTATTTCAAAACGGTAGCCAAGAATTCACTAAGAAAAGGTTTAAACTCTATTTCAAAATGGCAGCCAAGGATTCACTAAGAAAAGGTTTAAACTCTATTTCAAAATGGCAGCCAAGAATTCGCTTAGAACTGTTAAGGTTTAAAACCTAGTTTTTGTGATAGTTTGTAGTAACGCGTTAAAACTTAACTAAGAGCTAAGAAATTTTTTAACTCTATTGTTTAAAAAATATTAGTTTGTAGTAAATTTGTTTGAAAATGGTGGTTTGTAGTAAAGAGTGTTTATTCGCAAAATATTACTGTGGAACAACTTTTAGTGGATAATAGTGTGATCGTTGCAACCTTAATAATTTGCAGGTAAGTGAATCTGTTATGTTTTTCATGATTGGTATTCTTTCCGAAGCAAAAGACACGTAAGCAATTGCTAGCGCGCGATTTTTCACGCTTGACTGGCTGCACGCTTTAGAGACAAAGAGATTCTAGCCGCACAATCAACGCGTCACAACTCGCAGTGACGTCATACGCTTAGACAAAGTTCTTTGTGATCGAGTATGCGACATTTTGCGGTGACGTCATCGTGACTACTTAAATTCTCTATGGTTAAGCTCGATTCCTAGCTAGATCTGAAATAACTTTCACAACTGAATTTTTTGAATTGATTTTATTATTATTATTATTTTATAAAACACACAAAAAAACATTAATAAAATTTAATAATAGATCCGGAAAAAATAAATTACTCTTTCCCGACAAACCGGGCAGTTTCGATTCCCTCCCTCTTCATAAAGTTGGGCACAATTTATGCACAGGCAACAATGCCCGCAAAATAACGAGACCATAACGGCCTCCTGCTCCATGCATATTACGCATGGAATGTGAGGGGATTCCATTCCATCCTCCAATGGGGGTTGCACCCCCACATTCGCGTCAAACCATTGAATTATTTCTTCTTCTACTTCGTCTAGTTCGTCGAATGGGAGAATGATGTTGCTGTAGAAATAATGATAGTTCTTAGAAGAAATGGAGGTACGTTCCTTATTTATTTTACTAATTTATACAATTGCTCGAAATTTACATTTTTTTATGGTTCAACTAACCTTACTTTTCTTTAAAATAGTAAGTGTATTTTTTATTTATTGTTCAACTAACTTTACTTTTCTTTAAAATAGTAAGTGTATTTTTTATTATTCAACTAACATTACTCTACGAAAAAGAAGCTGTTTTCCCTCTAACTTCATGATTAGTCGGTGTTCGAATTTTCTTTACACCAAAGCTCTAAAATAGTATTTATGTACTCTAAATTTTGCACCAATCTAGTATGTCATATTTTTACAAATTTTCTAAAGCTGTGTTTACTGTATCGAAATCATTTACCATTGCTCCAACACAGTTCGTCTTAGTGGAAATACTAAGATAAATTGCTAGACTTGATAAATAGTTAAACAAACTCACTTTTCTTGTTCCATGTTGGCGAGTTTCGTTTCTTCAATGTGTTCAAATAAATGTGTGAAAATATAAGTTTGAGCCTTTTTAATACTTCTCATCCCCCACTTTTTTTTCTTTCAACTCTAGGTTGATTTTGTTAGTTTGTTTAACTTGCAAAAAAGTACTGCAAAGCGTGCGAAGTTTCCCCAGGAACCGCGTGTTCGAACGACCTTGATGTAATACGAGTTTACCATAAAGTAATTGATCGCGATTTCCCCCCATACGATTTGGTGCAGTATTGATTATTTTTTACTTTATTTTTTATACGAATCGAGAGCGGGACTTGTGTGTTTGATAATCAGAGTTAGAGTGAAACAACAGAAAACGGCGCGAAATAGTCTGCGATTGATCATAACTTCCTCCATATGGTTTGGTATAGCGTTGATTATTTTTTAGTTTATTTTTTATACGAATTGAAAGCGGGACTTGTGTGTTTGATATTCAAAGCGTGAACGGAAACAACAGAAAACGGCGCGAGATAGTCTGCGATTGATCATAACTTCCCCCATATGGTTTGGTATAGGGTTGATTATTTTTTTTAGTTTATTTTTTATACGAATTGAAAGCGGGACTTGTGTGTTTGATATTCAGAGCGTGAATGGAAAAAAACAGCAAATGGTACAAAATAGTCTGCAATGAAACTGTTGAGTTTTTTACCGTATAGCATTGAGTGTATTTACCTACTTGTTACTATGCAAACAAGTTAGTTGCCTACTTTGTTACACATACTCTTAGATCTGAAAAGTTGTTTTGCAATAAAACAAAGGTAAAATCTGATTTCATTTTTTATTCCAAATCGATATAAGACATGCACATTTCCAACAATTTCACATTTGCAAAAAACACATTTTCACCAATGAAATAACAGTTACAATGCACTGGTTACAAATCAAGGGGAACTGTTTCGATTCCACAATCAAGCACGCGCCGTTTGCAGTAAAAAGAAGAAAGACCCCGTTTATTTTGCTTGCAGGAATATACACTGTGGTTCTTGGTTCGAAACCCCCTGTTTGCTATTGACAGTGTGTCATCTGAAGTTAATATTTGGAAGTAATCGTCGAATGTAAGTTTGTTTTGTTTTGTGTTTACTCCCTTGCATGCCAATTTTTCCCCTTCTGGCCCACTACAAATGTAACACTTTGGGGACAAAAGGGCCATTGAGGTGGAACAAAATTCTAACTTAAATTTTCCGGGCATTCGCTTCATAAATGTTTGTCTGGCAACACAGCAAGGTTCTGGGTTCCATTCTCGCCCGGCTACTTTGGTTTCAACGTAATTTTGTTTGTGATTTTCACAAACGGCCACAATTAAATAATTTGGTTTTTGGGTAAAATATTCCCGCCTTTTTTCAGCTTTCACACATTCATCAAGATCAGGTTCAGCTAGAGCACAGTACATTGAGTCGGTATCGCATTCTAAGAGAGAGATTTTTTCTTTTTGGCAGAATTTTAAAAGAAAATCGTACAAAAATTGTAGCATGGTCAATTTTGCATTCAAATACACAAACAGACCGATTTGAATTGGCAAGTCGTTAATGACTTTCTTCTTCAAAGATTTAACCTCGTAAACGCCGGGTGAAACAACTTCCAAATTAACAAATCTTGGATTATTGATCTCCTCATTCACTGTGCTGTCATCACAGTAAGTAACTACCCTGTGTTTGTCTTTATTAATTAGGGTAGCCGAATAGAGGGAGTTCCCCGCAAGTTTTGCTGTTAAAGCGGCTATTTGCGAATGTGGGTTCAAATCCCCGAGTCGTCTGGCGTCACATATCCGATTGCCTAAATCCTCAAAACATTTTTGGGGGTGAAATTCGATAAATTCATAAATTTTGGTAATTTTTAGTCCCTTTTCCAAATAAAATTTTCCCATTTCTGAGGTGATTAACACCTCCTTGCCAAAATGACTGCAAATTAATGCTCTTTTTGGTTTTTTAAGAAAACCATGTTTTTCAGCTACACCCCTCATATAGTCCCCAATATCCTCGCGTGAGACCATTGTGTTTTTGATAATGAGGGGGTGGTCTGCAAACAGCGGTTTTAACTCAGTTGGCGTATGAATATCAACAATTAGGAGCCCGAAAAGAGTGTCGTTTTGAATCCCTTTTAGAATTTGGTCAAAACTTAGCTTTCTTCTAGGTTGGACTGTTTTTAGAGTTTTTACAAATTCAGCAACCTCTGGTCTCTTTTTCAGCCTTTTCCATTCACATTCCCACAATGATATTACCTCGTACCCGTCTTCTTCAATTTTTTGTGTGATTTCCAGGGTTTGTTTCTTCAACTCTTCCACTTTGTCACCACGCCAGTTGAACTCCTTGAGGGTGCCGTCTCGATTTCTATTGGCCCAGCAGCGATCACAGCCATGTACGGAACAACCGTGCATTTGGTATATTTGGCTCCCTGACTTCCCATCAACGGGTAGACTCATGGGGGTCACGCGACATTCACCACCGTTGAACTGGTGTTGGATGTGGATGTTTCGACGATGTTCTTCCCAGGAAAGCCATTGGTAGCAGGAGAGTCCATATCGGCAGGCAGGTAAGGGTCTAAAATCATCTTCCTCTCGGTACCGGCAAAAATAACCTGTGGGGTTCTTTTGCATGATGGCATGGAGGTACAACGCGTTACAATCGTAGCCCTTTATAATAGCACATGTATACGGGTTCTCCACCTGATGGGGGCGAATTTTGGTTTGGCCAGCGATTGCTAACCGGCAAAAGACCGCGCTCAAACCACCGGTTAACTGAGATCTTAACTTTTGGTAGAGGTCGCTATGCCTTTTTGGAAACAAGCAAAAAAAAGTCCCATTGTTAATTTCCCTCTGCATTTTGAGTTTTGCAGCACCGCTCACTGAAAAACTATCTTTAAAGAGATCAATACCATCCTGAAAATAGGGCTGTAAAAGATTTGAAATTGCTTGGACGAAAGGAGCCACATCTAACAAATTATAATAAATAAGGAGATCTTTGAGGGTTGTCCAACCCTCCTTTCGCCAAGTCTCTACAACGAGAGCATATTCCTCGTTGCTAATGTTACTTTGGTGCAGCGAGCTATAAAAAACTTCATGGGGTGGGGGTCTGGGGTAGTTCAGTTTTTCAAAAGAATCCATGAACTCATAAGGAAAAAAAAATTTCCTGTCTTCAGCCCCGTATGCAATGAGAAATTTTCTATAAGAGAACCCTGGGGCTAAAAAATTTCTAATATCCAGAAACCTAAGTTTTGTGGTTTTCAAACAAAGGAAAGAATTTGCTTTTTTGAGCACAAACTTGATTTTACCCATCAAACAACGAACCAGAGCAGGTTTAATCAGAGCCAAATCGTAATTAGACGAATTGAAACCCAAAACCGGTAGCTCTTGCAGATATAAGTGAAATTCAGAAGTCAATTTTTCCCTTCTGCAATTTGGGTGATTTTCGAGAGCCGCCAAAACATAATCAAATTTCTGTTTCAGTATCTCGTACGAAGCGTCAGCCACCCCTTCAAGGTAATCGATCAATTTTGCAACGAGTTCGTTTTCGTCACCGGAACTGACGTGGCAAACACCCTCTGTAAACCCTGGAACGTTGGAGGCAACACCAAAACTCAACGGCACATGTCTGGCTTCATAGGAAAGTTGTTGGGCGTTTTGTGGTAAGTTTTGTTTGTTAAATAAACTTTCAAAATCAAAGCAGGCATAATAGGGGAAGTGACGGTCATTTGGGGGAACATTAATACCAATCATTGCTAATTTATCAAAAATTGTTTCTTTTGCTTTAAATATACCCCCGGGATAAGTTTGCCGGGTGATGACTTTACACGTTTTACAATGACGTAAGAAATGAACTCGCCCATAATGCAACTTATCACATGACATGCAGCGGTACACAGCACAATATTTTTCAAAGTCAGTAATCAAACTAAGATGATTCTGGTATTTATTCAAAGCCATTGTTTCCTGATAAAGACCTCGGCTCCTGTACACGAGTCGAGCTGATTCTTCATTAAGTTGATATATGGAAACATTGACCTTGAAGAAATCCTCGATTGGAATCAAATCCTCAATAGCAACGCCATTAAAATTATGTACATCAAAACTCATAGCATACTGCGCAAACAACTCTCTAGCCTTCGTTTCACAACGTCTACCATCAGCACCTTTAAAAACTGCTAGACAACGGAAAAGGCAGAGATTATCATCGCCTGAAACATTGATGAGGCCGCGATTATATTTTACAAAATTCGATAGTGGTAACGGCGCCCCTAGCGGGGCTTGTTTGAGATGGTTTACAAAAAACAGTAAATTCGTAATTTGATACAGCCGCCATTTTGTATCAGGTCTGGAAACAGAATCCAAAAAATCTTCATCTGCGATTTGTGCTAAAAATTCATTTAACTCAGCTTCATTAGAAATCAGTACTGCAGCGTCAAGCATTAACGAATTATTTGAAGCATGGTAATAACGAAATTCGCCTGTTTCAATATTTTTTAACACAAACCCAAAACCATAGTTAATTTTAAAACGATTTTCTTGTTTTTTCATGATAGTTTTTGCTATACGACCAATTAAATTACAAACATCATCACTATAGTAAAAATTAAACAGATTTTGAACGGGTCCTCTACGCGAAAATGTACGAATGGAGTCCCAGTTTGAGCGGATAAATCTTTCTAAATCTGGATCTAGTTCCTGAATAATTTCGTTTTCTTCTACTTCCCGCCATTTCCTTTTGGTTTCAGCTTTCCGCGGTGGTTCAGGAAGCAATCCAGGTTTTGGTGTCAGCGGTGGCGGTGAGGGAAGATTCGAGAGCTTGGTGGGTCGCTTGATTTTCAAACTTTTGCGACGTCGAGGGGCTGGTGATAATGGCGGACAAGTTAACACCGAGGTTGGAGCACCGCTTGGAATTGGCAGGGTTTGAACTGCTGGAGGAAGTTGCTCCACAACGTTCGTTTGAAGATCTGGAGACTCTACTTCCTTTGGTTGAGGTTTTGATGGCGACTCTGTTGGGGATTGAACTCTTGGACACTGCACCGGTACAGCATGTTCTTCACTTACGATTCGAGCTTTTTTCATAGCCGGTTCACATACATGACTTTTTTTCTCCTGGGGAGACTTGAATTGAACACGACACCTCTGACAACGACAGCAAGCTGGTTTATGTTGGTCGAGGTGTTCTTTTCTTTTAAATTTTTTTTCGCATTTTTCACACTCAAATCGTAACTTCCATTCCTGAACTTCTCGCTTGTGACGTAACAAATGACTTTTTTGATTAAACGGTTTTGCGCAGTATTCGCATGAATACATCTTGATAGAATGAAACCATAGTTTCATGACCGCCTTTTATAAGCAACGGTATTGCGCCATCTTATGCTAAAGAGTTAAACTTATTGGGGTTAAACAAGTTGTATTGCGCCATGCTCGCTCCATATTCGAAAAAAAAAAAAGAAGGAACAAACAAACCCTGACATCATCAGAATTAAACAAGTTGTATTGCGCCATGCTCGCTCCATATTCGAAAAAATTAACAAAAAGGTAGTGATTCACAGCTAAACCTTAGATAACAACTGTCACGATTTTGACACGACAGCGGAAATTCAACTGCAGCGCGACAGGAAACGTTTCAAGTTACACGAAGTTCGTACAAAATAGACTTCATAGCATTAACTAGAACATTTTAGAAGCTACCGGGCTATTCACTTTTAACTGACTACTTTGAAGCAAGCCACCTGCGGTGGCTTGACAAACCACCTGCGGTGGTTCGGTACTCGAGCAAGACACTAAGAGTCTTTAGACTTGAAGCCAGGCAAACCACCTGCGGTGGTTTGTTACTCAGTTACTCTTCAGGTCAACGCTAAGTTTCCATTCTTATAACAAACTTAGAGTTAAGACTAGATCTTGGGTTACTTTTAACCGGCTACTTTGAAGCCAGGCACCTGCGGTGATTTAACAAACCACCTGCGGTGGTTCGGTACTCAGACACTCTTCAAGCTTTAGACTTGAAGCCAGGCAAACCACCTGCGGTGGTTCGATACTCAGGCAGGACCAACTTTTAAACAACTAGCTAGGGTTAGAGCTAAGGTTAGAACTAAGGACTACAACACTGCGTTTAGACAAAACTACGTTTAGATAACATCACGTTTAGGAGATTGCATCCCCTAAACCCCTGATCCCCTAAACCCCTAATCCCCTAGTCCCCTAAATGCCGACTTTTCGACCATTTTATACTACTTGCGTGCAAAGTACTGCTGCGATTCCAAGGCTTACCAGTCTTACTACCTCAATCAAGTTGGAAATGGTGGTCTGTATTTTAGTGGTGCGCAGTTTCAAAGGAGAGATGTTATTGGCAATGTTTTTTCAAGTTTAGCGAAATCGATTATGTCGTTGATCAAGTCAGGTACGAAGGCGATCGGGAAGCAAGATTTAAAGGGGGGTCTTGGCTTTGCCTCGAGCGTTTTGGTGGGAAAAAACGAAAAGCAAGCAGCAGTCGACCGCGCCGCAGCTGCTAGTTCAACATTCTTGTGAAAGGCTGCAAACCGCAAACGCAAAGCTCCTGCGCGACTGCAAAAAAATTGGAGCAAGCGGTCTAGCAACATAATTAGTTAGGATGGCTTCGTTGATACACCCCAGTTCTTCAGAGTCTATGACGAGCCGATTGGATCTATTCTCAGTGCCGCCAACTTAGACCAGTTTAGAAAATGGATTTTTTACCGCGTATAGACACTTGTTCTTGTTAACTTCGACAGGACCAGTGGAAATTTGCACTGCTGCTGAGAGTTCAAACTACATCGATCTAGCCAACACTTTTCTGTACGTAAGAGCATCTTTGACGCAAGCAGATGGCACCGATCTTGAACAGGGTGTTGAAATTGCCCTAGAATGTAATTTTTTGCACTTATTGTGGTCTCATTGTGATTTATACTTGAACGATACATTGGTGACCCAGTCGAGCAATAATTATAGCTGTCGCAGCTACATGAAGACGTTGCTCTCTTTTGGAAAAGATGCCAAGGAATCCTAACTTTTGTCGGTTTTGTGGTACCAAAACACTGCTGGCGCTTTCAACACGAGTGGCGCAAGCAACGTTGGTTATACAAAACGAAAAGCTTTGGCTGCCAAAGCCATGAAATTGATATGATAGGACGTTTGCATCTGGACATGGCTTTTCAGTCTAGATACATTCTAAACGGGATCGAAATCAAACACAGGTTGATAAGAGCAAAGGATAGTTTTTGTTTGCATGGAAACCCCAACCAAGCCGAAAATAAGGTCTCGTTAAAAGAGGTCTCTTTATTTTGTCGAAAAGTGAAACCAAACCCGTCGATTCAACTAGCACATGCCAAGGCTCTACAGCACAGAACTGCAAAATACCCCATGAGGCGTGTAGAAGTAAAGATGTTCACTATCCCTCAAGGAAGTCGCTATTTTTTAAAAGAAAGTCGGTTCTTGGGACAACTACCCACCCGTCTCGTGGTCGGTTTTGTTGACAACGATGCTTATAATGGAAACATTGCAAAATCGCCCTTCAATTTTATGAATTAAGATATTAATTTTGTGTGTGTTTATCGCGATGGAACGCAAATTCCTTTGTCACCCTTCCAATCGGATTTCATAAAACAACAAATTTATTTGCAGTTGCTTGAGATTGTTTTTGCAGACCTCACAGTATTTTGCTGACACGGGTTTAGCCTTAACTAGGTCTGATTTTGGTGGTGGTTACACACTGTTTGCTTTTGATTTAACTTCCCAGTTAAATTCGAGCGACCTGACTTTTGAGTTTATAAAGAACGAGAATATTAGATTAGAGGTTCATTTTGCTTCAGTGACTCCGTGTACGTTGACTGCTGTTGTTCTTGCTGAGCATGACAATCTTTTACAGGTGGATGAGCAAAGACATGTAGCTTTTGATTACAACGCATGAATACCAATCAAATCAAACGTTTATTGAATAAAGACCCTTTTACTAAAATCATTTTTAAAAAGGCTTGCACCAAAGATGAGCTGCTGCATGTCAATTACCCGCCTGCTTACGTCAATGAGTTCCAAACCAGCAGAGCATTGGATTGCTGTGTATTTCGATAAACATGGTAAGGGTGAATATTTTGACAGTTACGGTCTGCCCCCTAGTGTGAACGGTTTTACTGCTCTCGTGGAACGCAACTCAAAAGAATGGGTCTACAACAATAAAACTCCACAAAGTCTGTTTTCTACCACGTGTGGTCATTACTGTGTTTATCTTGCTTTGTATCGTTCTTGTGGTTATAGTATGCGTGATATTGCTTGTCGTTTCTCATCTAACCTGACTGAAAACGATCGCAAAGTTGACTTGTTTATTCGTGCTTTCTCGCTGATGTAAATGGAATACACAGGGGTGCCGGGAGCCAAACTTGGGCCCGCGGTCAGCTCAAATATTAGGCATCTCCGTCTTTGTGAACTCCAAAACAGACGGAAAAAATGCCACAGTTTTGTTTGGATTTTGATGCGATCTTCAAAAAAAAAGGTCTTCTGTCTTCCACTTGAGACTGATATCTCAGTGTCATTTCGAAAAGCCCTCTGCTGGGCCTCCTGAAGCCAACAGGCCCCTTGATGGGCCCCCTAAACTCCATGGGCCCGGGGTCATTGTACCCCCTGTCCCCCCCCCCCTTCTCGGAGGCCCTGAAAACACACAAATGTTTTTTTCACATATGTTTTATTGCATTACACTCACAAAAAAAACAAACACTTGATTTTTATTCTATGCACAGTAGGTTGGTCCTTAAGTACATACTGTAGCAAAAATTAAACAATAAAAATTATTATGGAAACCTAAGTAAATGTGTTCCTTTCAGGCTAAAACCATCGCGTGTAAAAAATCTCCGAGATAGAAAAACATTTAGAGGTTGCACAAAGGCAGTATAGTTTTTCATAAATACGCAATTTTACAAAAATATGGGCTTCGCTGTTTGCAGAGTGTTAGTTGTTCAAAAGCAGTAATATTACGGGTGTAACACAGCTTATTGTATGTTGCCAAATTAGTAATGCACTGTCTTTATTCTCACTTACCAAAAAACCATGCATTTGGTATGCTTTGAGGCAAATGCATGAGGAACTGAAGCTGATCTTCATCACATCTTTCAATTAGCCAGACGTATTCCTATATAAGTGCCAATGCCACACCACGCTCTACAGTTGCATGCAGGCAGGCGCGTAGCCAGGATTTGGAAAAGGGGGGGGGGGCTATTTTGAAAGAGTGAGAAAAGTGCAAACGATCTTGATCCGAATTTTCATTGTAATTGAATCAGAATCACACGGTTTGTCCCAAAATTGGGAGGGAATTTCTCGGAAATGAATTGAAATTCACGAAATTGAAACGTTTTTTCCGCCCAAAATGAGGTGGTCTCCAAACAAAAAAAAAAAAAAGGTCTTCACCAAAATTGAGACTGATTTTTTGGCCGTAATCCAAAATTCAAACGTTTTTTCCGCCCAAAATCAGGTGGTCTCCAAAAAAAAAGAAAAGGTCTTCACCGAAATTGAGACTAATTTTTCGGCCAAGATCGGAATTTCATACGCTTTTTCAGGCCGCATCTAGACGTGTACTTCACAACTTCGGCACCCACTTTCTTATGGGGGGGCTGTTTTCAATTTTTCACCAAAAATCGGCCTCAAAAGCACCTAAAACGTGCGATTTTGCATACTTCACAAGCCAATGGGGGGCTCGAGCCCCCCCGCCCCCCCTGGCTACGCTACTGCATGTTTTGGATTCTTTGAAAGAAATTGTCTGTCTGCCATCAGCGAGACTGATAATTCACTCCAAGAATAAGAGTCAGTTGATAGAAAATTTTGATCTATTTTCATTTTTTGGAAAAATCTAATTCATTGGTTTAATCAGCATACCGCTTTTTCAATTCTTGTTTATTAACGGCACGCTCCGTAAAGTTTTCATCTTTGTAAAGAGCTACAACCATTTGTCACTTCATATCATCATGCACCTCGGGTTCAATAAAACCTAAGCCATTAGTTTCTTAGACAAATACCAAAGGCGACCAGGGAATTTTTTTCATTACGGTTACCCCAATTCTCTTGTTAATGTGATTTTGCCAAGTTTTTTGCAAGTCCACGATTTTTTCTACATTTTGGTTAGTGTAATACAGATACAAGAAATGATGCTTTGGTGTATGCTCACCATAATCAGTTTACCATGCAGTTCTGGCAAACGGTAAACTGATCATGGAGAGCGTAAGTTAGGGGCGCCACAATCCGTTTTGGTGCCCCTAATCAATTTCTGATTTTGTTCAAGTTTTGCTTTAATGGAGATGCAAGCACCAGATTCTTACTTTAAGTGTTTGAGACATTCATGTCAAAAAACATATTACCCTGTAGCAAAAACTTTCTCAGCCTATCACAATTCTTCAAATGCTCAAACGATGCCATTTACTTGAGACTAACTGGTCCCATTTGGAATTGGGGCAATCTTGAGCAGATGTTTTATGCAGATGCCAAAGGTGATGATAGGCAGGTGATCGACTTGTAACAATAAATTTGAATAAGACTGAAAGTGGTTCAAGTTATTAGTCGAAACTTAAAAAAAAATAGAGCATGTTCAAAATAGTACGAGTTATTATTTTTCTCTTATATCCACTGTTCCCATTGATTCCATTCTCTAACATTTCCTTTTGAGCCAAAAGAAAATTTTGGTACCTTTATCATAAGGGTCTATGAATCAGAGAATTTGTACTGTTCACATCAAAGAAGTCTTTCAGGTCATCGATTTTGTTACTTGTGGTAGCCTTAAAGATTCGCTAAGTATCTTAACAAGTTTAATAACTATCCAAGAATCCGATTACCACAATATTGTTTTGCAGTGTATGAGGTTTGAAATTGTCCAGAAAGTAATACTTGGCAACTTAAATGATTCTAGTTAAACTTATTGAGGCAAACAACTTCCAACTACAGGAGAAGACATATAAAAAGTCCATGATGTATAATTGACTTGTGCACTGTTTTCCTAGTTTCTAAAGTGCTCAATGGACATGGGCCCCCAGTTAACGGTACAAGAAGTTCAGTTAAAATTTATAAATTTAAAAATCCCACTATAGGCTGTTTCCTCCTTATGGGTTTGTCAGGTGGGGTGGAAACTAAACAAAAACAGTATAAGACCTCAGTACACCACCCACGTCTACGCCTCCTCGTTCTGGAAGCCCTGTGGCAGGCGCGAGCCCAAGCTATCCCACTAGGGTTAACTGTGGCACGCACCAGCTGGGGGCCACGACCAGGGTCAATGGTGCGGAGCCGCAGCTGGTACAAAACACTGTTAGCATTAACTGTGGAGGCTGAGCATCTTAACCAAACACCGCTGATGCGCTGATGCGCGTCTATCAAACGCTGTGAAAAGCACTGTTAATAATTCAAACTTTGTTCTAGATGCAAAGTGGCATTTTACGTCACAGTAATCAACTAATTTGCGTTAAATGTAGCTTCATTAGGTTAATGATTTCTTGGTTTAATTGGCTTTGTGTCGACATTTTGATACAATTTTGGTTCTTTGGTTGAGAGTGTTAACTGGATTTCCTTGTAATATCCCAATTTTTTCTAAATAAAGGTTACATTTTTTAGAACCGTTCTGATAAGGCAGTGCTCGTCTCGTGATGTATAATTGCATATACAGTAGCATATAAATAATCTCAATTTTTTGCTGTTCATGTGCAATTTGTAAACTTTAATTTTTCTCCGAGATATTTTGCATGTACAATTTTTTATTAAAAACGAACAAATTTAACCCAGTTTCCGTATAGTTTACCAAAATTTTGAAATAAGGACCACCCTTATACACAGGTTCGAGACAATATTCGATTAATTTAGCGCATAATTCAATTCTTCGACGAAAACGGTGGCGATTCAGGGCAACACGCATCTAATTGCTTTGTCGTGCTTCGTGACATGCATCAGATTCGAACAGTAAGCGAATAGTCACATACTGTAGTCATAACAACGCACTCTTTTTATCACAAATAAGCGTCCAAACGCTGCGTGGGGTTTTGAGAAAGTTCAGTTATTTGGAAGACTGTTGTCGGAAAGTTTTGGCTTTTTAGGTTAGTTGAAGCAATGTTTTGCGCATTCAAAAGAGTCAGGAAAGACTCTAACTGCTTATCGTCCTGTGGCGGGATTTCGCATTCGTTATCGTTTTGAACAGCCAACGTGATGTAGTTGTTCAACATATAAAGTATAAACCTTCGTGGCGATGGGATGTTTTCCGCTTTAAATTGCAGCTGGTACCCGTCGGCCAGAGCCTCCTGCTTAATCACTTCTGCGTTTTGCTGGATACTACAGGCGCTGTCGTCAAAAATTTGTGGACCAAAATACGAGAATGACGTAGTCTTTTGCATTGCTTTTAGGACGAAACAGCAAGTAAGGCTTTTTTCCCAAAATCATTTGAATTACGCGGTAAAGTTGTTCAGGGGAAAACATAAACTTGCCTTTTTTGACCGATACCACAGTCTTTCTGAGTAAGGTCCGAGGTAGGAAGCAGAAATCTGGAATCCGCGATGGCTTGAAATTTTTGTCTGATATCTCTTGCAAAATCCTCCATTTCTCGTGCGCGGATAATGATCTCTTCCTGTTCGTACAACGTTTCGAAGCAGCTAGTGTATGGAGGTATGTAGTCCGGAACTTCAACGTCTTGCGCCCTCAAAAACAGTTCGTCAGCTTTGTTAGTGTAAGACTGCATGCTTTTCAAATTTTTCTTGCAGTTCGTTTTATAGGAGGAAAAAAGAAAAAGGTGATTGCGCGACTCAAAGGGGCGTAGTCCATAGCTGTTCTTGATAACATTGCGCCATAGTTCACTATGATGAAAAAGACTCTAGGATTATGACGTTATTACCCGGGCATGTTAGGTCCGTTTTTAAACCCTATACGTGCGGATTTTTTCTTCGATTATATCACCACAAAGCGTACTCAGACGTAATTTTCTGGAGCACGAAAAGCACACAGAGATGTGAGCACATGGGAGGTACATCACACAGCTTTCTTCCTCGTGACATTTATTATACTTGACTTCATCTAGCAGTTCTTTTGTTCGATTCATGGTTAATTTTAATTTAAACATCTCGTCGGGTTCCTCCATCAATTTTTCCATGAATTCATAAAATGTAGCAAAGTTTTTCTGATTCTCCCTAAATTGTTTGGTGAGAACTCGCCCAATTTGTTTTTACCTTTATACCCCAACAGTTTTGCCATCTCCACATTCTTACCCTACAAGATGTCCCTTTCGACTTTCTCTTTCACATTAACATCTCCTCTGGGATCTATTAACGATGGGAACAGAAGCTCGCGTTCGGCAGGTGTTTGTTTTTTACAAGTTTTTGTAACCCTTGTAGAGTTTTGTCTGGTGGTAGGTTAGGAACAATGAGTCTATTCAACCCAGGAAAATCTTTCACAATAGCTTTCACAAAGTCTACTCCTTTGTTTTTCAGCAAATCTTCACAAAGTGGAAACCATTTTGCGTGTTCCATCCATAGGACATCATACCGTTCTCAATTCTTTAAACCACCGTTGCAGTACCAACATTGCACCAATTCACTGTCAACTAAATAATAGATTCCGACATCTGCCATTAACGTTTGGGCGACTTCGATTCTTTCCCCGGGCCAATTTTCAGACTCAATAAAAGTCTGGTGGCGGTCTACAATCCTACGCATATGAGGGTTTTCTTGGTTGTTTACATTGGAATAGAGAAGGAACGGGAATATTAACAGCGCTTCCAAATAGCGCAACTGAGTCACAAGTGCCTTCCATATCGCTTACTTCTATTTTGCTACAGTGGAAAAGCAGCGTCCTATTCGCTTTATGTAGTCGCTATTCTTTATTGCACCATGTAAACAAATTTAATATGATAAGTTGTAGTAGCTAAAGAGGTTTTTGTAAAGGTGAATTTGCGATGGACCAGATGGTCGACGGTCACTGGGCCATGCCTTTGCACTTCAGTCCAAACTTTAGACTCACCACCTTCGGTTGTTTGACAAACTTTAGACTCACCACCTTCGATGGTTTGGTTCTTAGGCAAACTTTAGACTCACCACCTTCGGTGGTTCGGTTCTCAGACAAACCTAGTCAAATTTTTTAACTTTAGCCTCATCATCTTCGGCGGTTCGGTTCCCAGGCAACCATAGTCAATTTTAAACTTTAGGGTTAGGGTTTTTGCTGCATTCCTTCATCAGGGATTCAATCCGCCGCAGAGAAAGGTTCACCGCATTTTGTGGATCCGCCGCCGCATCGGAAACTCCACCGCCACCGCCGCAATCCGCAATGCGCTATAATCACCCCGTATCTACTACAGGCAATAAATAGTCTGTCAAAATTGAGGCAGCTAGATTGTTGGCCTACTTATAACCTTTCACAGATGCTTTATTTGCATGATGGTTTAATGCATCAAATAAGGCAATAGTTTTTTAGTCTAATGGCATTTAAAGTTATGTTTAACACAGTGTACAGTTTTAAATATATCCCATGTAACTATTATAATAGTGCTTGCTTGATATCTGCTTCTTTATAAAAACTTTTTTTTCAGGTTATATTAGGCTAGTAGGCATTGTGATGGTACTTTGTTTGTTTGCTGTCCTTTGCCAGACAAAGTTTTCCACAAAATATCTATATGAGCTAGTAAGGCTAATGGATCCAAAATAAACGCATAGATAAGTAACTGCTGATACAGAAAAACAGTTAAAAGCTAACAAAATGTTTTCGAGTTACATTCAATCTAACACCAAGCAGCCAAACAATCGATAAGCACTCCACGAGCAAATAAATAAGCGAATGAAATTTCCGAGCGTTTCGTTAAGAAATGTTTACTTAACCGCCGTAAGCTCGATCAGAGCGTTTCGTTTACAAGATAAATACCAGTACCTTACCGAACAAAATCTAAAAGAAATTTGCTTGCGAATGAATGCGGTATAATCATTGCTGGGCAAGTTAATGCAAAACGTTAGCTTCGTTAACTATTAGTCCGTTAACTAACCTCTCATCTCCGTTAACGTTAATCCGTTATTTGCAGCTTTAATTAACGGAAGTTAATAAAGTCCGTTAATTCGTTAATATTTTAAGCGGAATTTACGTTTCTTTTTCTTCACTCGCTTCTAGAACACATATCGACGTTGTTGAGCTGATTGTAAGAAAATAGTTATTGCTATGATGGTCTTTTTGTGTTTTGAAAGTTACAGTTTACAGTCTAATCTTATTTCAAGATACCAAGTTCACATGCACTAATGAAGCTGCGTTCGGAAAATCTTTGGAAATTGCGAACAGCAATAATTGATAGACCTATTAGGCTGCAGCTTATTATTTGCCACAAAAAATAGCTCCTTTCTTCAGTTTCTTCTATAAAACTCGTGCTAATGCGCAGCAGTGTTACCAGTGGAAACTGGTTTGTGCCGGTACGATGAATGAATGGTGCAAGATATTAACGATAAAAACCTTACCGGAAGTTAACAAAAGTTAGCAGAAGTTACTTTAGTCCGTTATCATAACTTAACGGAAGTTAATTTAGTTCGTTAACATGAAAAAAAACTTTTTAACGGATTGACGAGTTGATGAAATAGTTAGCTTCGTTATTAACGGATTAACGATTAACGGACTTGTGCCCACCTATGGATATAATCGAACATTATCTCAGAACTCGTAGGCTGACTTTTCTCATAATGATTTCTCATCTCTTGCTAAACTGCTAAGTTCTATCTTGACTTTCGATGAAAGAGCTAAAATTATGCAAAAGCTGGTTTATTGTATGCTGAAGCGTAACGCATGTAATAAAACATATTTCAGCAATCAATGCTGCAATCCGTTGCACTAATAGCAAAAATTCTTGTGAATAAATAATTGATGATGAATTAAGCTTTAATTAGAATTGAATTTACTACTAGTAGCTTAATATTAATAAGATTGACAGTAGACTATTAACATTTGCATTAGCTACAATGCCGATACTGTCACAATGGCTTTTTCTGAAAACGAGAAATCACAAAGAAAAACACTTATGATAGCCTGTGCTATGCATTATCTACCAGTTGTCAACAACATAAGTATAATAACAGATATGATGGGAGATGGATGTAGTGCAAGCGTTTCAGGTTTGCTGTTAAACTAGTAAACACCTTAACCTTAAAGATTTTGATATCTGCTTCTAAATTTTTACGTCTTCGCAATGAAACACCGACCGCAAGAACAGACTAGACCAAATTTTCGGTGAAAAGGCCAAAACAAAGCTTTAGTAGGCTAATATTGCAATACTTTTTAAAAAATAACCAGTTTTTTTTAATCACTGGCTTTATCAACTTTTTAAAATTCTGCTTCATTTGTCGTTGATACATCCATAATTTTTTTATTTTAACTTTGTTTCAGTGTCAAGCCTACACTAAGTTTGCTTCCATTTACTTTTTTTTTTCAGCTTTCATTACGAGCCGCCCCTGATCAGGAAACATAAATTTATATGAAAAGAAATAGGAAAATAGTTTCAATAAGGCAAATGTTTGAATAAGGCAAATGCAAAATGTAAGCAAGAGCAAAATGTTAACAAATGCAAATGGAATATAAATGTAAGCACAAGAAAGAAAACGTAAGCCTTTAGAAAAGAATATAAAGCCTTCAGAAAAGAAAGAAATCTTAGGCCGAAATCACACAATCAAATTTTTTGCACAGTTTTCTTGCATCAATGTTTTTTGAGCTGTTACGTCTGGACGCAATTTTCTTGCTCAGCTTCTTGCAAGACGGAAATGTCTGGGTTTTGTAGCAAACAAATTGCTGAAGCCATCACATGTATTTTTTTGTTGTAACAGCATTTATGCAGTTGTTAAAAAATTTCTTTGAAATTTGCCTCGGCAATAGTAATGTTATGCATTTTGTTGATTCATTGTTAGTTCTCGTTTAACAAAATGGTACAAGTACATTCACAAAAACGAAAGCTGCAGCTTTAGTAATAAATAGATATTTGATTTCTGCAGCAGTTAGCGTGCGTAGCTATGACTTTGGTAATCGATATGCGATCGTAAACAAAACAGCAGGCAACACATTCAAGTTTGTGAAGAAAAATGAGAAAAGAGCAGGCACAATGTTATAATACGTCATTGTCGATTAAATCAAAAGTGTAAAATTTCTTGCAACATTTTTGCTTCACAATTGTGATGCATTCCTTTTTTGCATTGACTACGGCGTTTTTTTTGCATTCTGCGACTAAATATTCTAAAAGCTTTTTTTTGCTGAAAATGGCAGCTTTTAGAAAACTTGCTGAAAAAATAGAGCTTGGTTCTATTTTCCCGTAAGAACTCAGCAAGACTTTCCAAACACTGATTTTCATTCTCACGCGGCTGCGCAATAAAATTGCGGACAGTTGCCCGCAATAGTGAGCCATAAACTTGCGCGACCTTTCACACGATTGATGCAAGAAAATTGTACCAAAAACTTGATCGTGTGATTCCGGTCTTACGGCTCGCCACCACTCAACATTTGTTGCGCGAGAAAAATTGTGCTATCCTGGCAAAATGACGTTGACTTTGGCCAGCTTGTGCCACATCCTGTCGTTTTGAAATAATTCAGCAAAGAAAACTGAATGAAAGTGAAAAAAAGCTTCAAATTTTTACGCATTTGTTAGCTCCATGCTGTTGGTATCTTCAAAACGTTCCCACCAACCAACAGTATCTTAAAAACGTGCGTTTTATCGAAAAATTATGACTATGACTTCATGTGGGTAAAAAAGTGAAAGTTTAGCAAAATTAATCAACATTACTTTCGATGAAGTTTTTTACAGTTATAGGACTGGTTGTTGAAAATAATTTCTGTGCAACTCGATTATTTTCAGTCAAAAAATCTACTTAAAATTAGACTAACCTGGTAGCAACTTAAGCGTATTAACAAACCAGCCTATAACCCTAGACCTCGGATCTTACTGACGGTTTTGTTGCTAAGCAATTTCAGCACAGCATCCAGTAGAGCTTTGCAAAACTCTCTTTAACATTTGCACTCCAAAGATACCTTATGGCTACGCCTTTACACACAAAAGTAATCAATATTTCTGCTTACTGTAATGTTTTCGAAAAAAAACAAACTTTTAGAGTGTTAAAACTCTTTAGAGGAGTAGACTTTTAAAAACTGTTTAGAAAAATTTGGGTTTTTCCCTATTTTTAACTTAACTTTCTAAATAGCAAAACTGTGTTTCATTTTTATTTATTTATTTATTTATTTTTTGTTTTGATCTCTGCTTAATATTGGACGCAAGCTCGGCTCTTTACGAAATTTTCTGTTTCTTTGACAATAACATATTTAAAATCAGTGGATAAATAAATTCTGCGGATCAATCCGCTATAAAACATTGATTTCGCCCTCTCATTAGAGAAGAGGTTTTGATTTTCTGAAATTTCCAGCTGCGGTTTCATTAATGGTTGTTTCGTGGAGTAATTTTTGTTTGATAATAATTTTCTTCATTCAGATTCTGATCATGACTTTCAGCAGGGTCAAAGTCATGCTGCTCGTCAATAGCTTTTCGGACAGAACTCTTCGGTGACGATCTTTGTCTGATTTAAAATGCAAGAAGCAGGATCTTTTAAAGACCAACATGATTATGCAGTAAGGAGAATTCCATTTTCAATATTGGCTACAGGTTTTGTTTTATCGTAACAGTTGAAGTGTGTAACTGTGTATACAAACTGCTTTTGCCTGCACAAATCCTTTTTTTCCACAAAGTGGAAACCGCTTCTAGCAAGCTCAGTTGCAATTAAGAACGAGCTGTAGTCAGGATATTAAACCACAAGTCAGTATAACACGTGCAGATTGGTAATGGTAATGGTTGCATTATGATAAACGTTGGCCAGTGGCTGAATTGCCCTCTGGTTCGACATGAGTCTTACTTTTAGATTTGCATTTTTTATTTGATTGTGCTTTATTTTTCAATAACTATCACCTTAAGGCCGAAGCCTTAAGGTGTGAAAAAGTTTGCGTGGCTCCATGACCTAAAAAGCTGTAGTGGCTGCGGATTCAATAATTTCCTGATTACCCAAACAAGAGAGGTCTGACAGCAGAGGCCATACGAAATATAGTGCAAACTAAAAATAGATGGAAAACTGGGGAGTGTCTAGGGACTACCAGGTTGTCATTTAGCGAAACCCTTGCGGCGTTCGAGTCTTAGGCGGAGGGGCTCGTTCAAAAAATAAGCGATAATCTTTACCGGTTAGCCCTAGTGGCATCTCCACCGATGTATCCGCTACATGTTTCGAGAGGCAAATGGAGGCAGCGCTGAGTATTTGTACTCGAGAAACCATCACCAGTAAAACTGTTGAGCAATTAAAATATCTTCACCCTTACAGAAAAAAAGTTGGAATTGGTTGAAGAATCAAAACGGCATCATCTCGATATTGCCGAAGTTTCTTCAACTAAGACACGTGGCTTTGAAACTGCGAATCGAGACGGTGAATGGAAGTTCTTTTGTTGGTGTTGATCCCGGTATGTCTGGTCAAGCGGATGTGTGGATTCACAGAATCCCCCGGTTGTCAAACTGTGTGTCAGAGTGGGTTGCTTTGGGATCACGGGTCTGCATGTTGAAGCTCAAGTTATTGGATTGGTCATTGTGCCTGTGCCCCAAATGCTAAAAAATGAATCTCAGGCCTTTTCCTAATAATGTAAATAATGCTCTTCTCCGAGTATCACCAACTGAATCTAAAATCGTTATGGGGGATTTTAACGCAAATGTTGGAACAGATACAGATACGTGAAAGGGTGTAACCAGAAAGAATGGAGTCGCTGGACTGATTGAGAACGCAAGGTATTTATTGCAGCTTTGTTGTAGCAGTGGACTACGCATCATGAGTAACTTTTTCCAACACAAAGAAGTCTACGATGGTATTTACCTAGTATGATGCAAAAATCTTAATTGTTATATTTATGCCGTCAGATTTGTTTTCTGATGTGCAGGACGTTTGAGTGAAGCGAGGTACTGAATCGTCAACTGATCACCATCTGGACCTAACTATACTGAATCGTAGTTTAAATCCTGACTACAGCTTGTTTTCAATTCCACCTGAGACCGCTAAAAGCGGTTTTCATTTCAAGAAAAAAAAAAAACGGTTTTGTGCAGGCAAAAGCAACTTTAACTGTTCCAATAAAACCCAAACCTGTAGCTAGGGATGGGCATTTCAGAACACCGAATCCAGAAGGATCCGAATCCCAAACTATCCGGAATCCAAATTGAAGTATAAACTGGATAATTGGAGCCGGTTTTAAGTCTACGCAATTACGTCGGTAAAAATTGTTTGCAGTTAATTCTCACATAAAAGTGTAGTGAGCCATTTGCTCTGCAATTGTATGAGCGACGCATGCTCTCAATTTACGCGCCCTTCAATAACGCATGCTGAGCGCATGATTGTATCAACAACGTGCTCAAAGCGGCAATGACGTCGCTAGGGGGCGGGGCGGCCCGCCTAGGGTGTCACCAATTTGGGTAGTTATCATTTTTTGATACCAATCAACCAAAAAAAAAGCAACAATTTGCTTAATATCAATGGAAACGTTTAACACACTGAAATGAACTAAAAAGGATTTAAAGCATCTTTTGAAAGATCTATGTAGAAGATGGGCCCTAATTTGTCAAGAATATAACTCACAAATCAGTAAGAAAGCCAAAACTAAGCAATCAACTTTGATCGCTTGTTGAAACACGCTTAAAATAGGTTTCACAAAAAATATATAACCTCAGGAATAGGGGTGGCTACTTAGTATTAGTTGAGTACAAATCACTTTGACTCAAATATCATTCCATTAGCTTCCCCCCAAACAATTATTTTTCTCTCTTAAATTTAGAGGAAATGGATTACTCCTTGTGAGTTTTATTGAACCATAAGATTTTATGATTTACGTTACCAGCTTGTAAATAGGAGGATTGAAATTTAACAATTAGCTATCTGCCACACTGCCTATTCGTGCAACCAGCTTAATCATGTTTTTGCGCTGCTAATTTCTATGCCACATTTTAAAAGCATTATTTTTATCAAAATAAGCCTAAAATTAATTCATTTTTGCAAAAAAAAATCAAAATTTTTGAACGCTAGGGGCTCCGCCCCCAGACCCCCCGAAACAGCCTCCCCTATTGCAGATTTTTGGCTAAGCGCCTGAGTCGAATCATATTTGCCCTTAGCTGTGAAGGAATTGAGAACACAATTAAGTGGTGAACATTTAGAAGCACTCAATGTCATGCACGGCAATAAAGTTCTGCTTTAATTAAGCAAATCGTTAAGTAAATTTTTTCTGAATATCTGTTGTGGTTGACTGGTTGTTCACTTTTTCAGCAAATTAAGTTATTTTGAACCAGAATAGGATTCGGTATTCTGGATTCGGTTTTAGCTATTCGAAATAATTCTTGAATAGCCAACTACTGTCAAAATGCCCATCCTTACCTGTAGCCAATATTGAGAATGCAATTCTTCTTACTGCATAATCATGTTGGTTTTTAAAAAATCTTACTCGCTGCATTTCAAATCAGACAAAGATCGTCACCGAAAAGTTCTGTCCGAAAAGCTATTGACAAAAAGCATGACTTTGACCCTGCTCAAAGTCATATTCAAATTTTGCACCATCTTAAACTTCTTCATTCAAGTTTATATTGGATTTCAGATGAATCGCATCATTGGATATTTCAAGATGATTTACGTAAGTAAGCTTGATGCGTCAAAATACATTTAATACACATTACTTCTCTCTTTGGACCTTGATTGTTATAAGCCAGACTGCAGTTTCTCATTTAAGTCAGCTGAAGATAATTCACCTGGCCTTTCCTTTCTATTCTTGGCACGGGCGAGACGAAAATAGTTCGAATAAATTTTTCGACAGCCTTTTTCGAGGCTACTTAATTCATTTAAAAGATAAAAGATGAATTGATAATGATCAAACCTCTGCTTTGTAGACCCCTGCTATATTTTATTTCTTTATTGTGGTTTAGTGGACAAAGTTTCTACTGCTAAAACGAAAGAACCAGGTTAGATTCCCCGGTGGTCGGAACAAATAACTATAAAAAACCAACTATGAGACTATGAAAGTTGATCAAATAACACCAGCGTTATTTCACCAACTTCACCCACCAAACTTCTCTATTACATGTTCAGTAAAAACGGAGCAGTGTGAAACATTCTCTGTTTTGTGGGCAATGGGCAGCTTGATTCGAATTCAGCTTGATTCGCTGTGAAGCCAAGACAACTCGGTGCAAGAAGATGTAACCACAGAATGGTGTGTGTCTGCTTGTGCTCGCAGTCAGGCCTCGAGCCGGGCATCAACCAATTAAATAATCGGATCTCTTGCACAGTTTTTTGCGACACTCATATAACGGACCCAATAAAATTTCAGCTAAAATCATTCTTTTTTTCATCCAAAAATATAGGCCCAGCCAAGTCTTCACAAGTTTTTTGCGTAGCCTAACACAGCAAGAATATCAAAGTGTTAAATTTTTTCAGAGAAAAACATTGGAGAAACGGCTAATAATGTAGAAACAATCATGCTTCAACAATTTAATGTGACATGTTCTTATGTTTTGTAAAGAATTTTTCACCTAACATGTGAGCGTGCATTTCAATCAAGTCAGAAAAAAATTGCACGCGCCTTGTCAAAACGAAAAAAATTCTATTATTTGACAATACGCTAGTTTAAATTAAATGTATCGAAGGAAGTTAAATTAAATTAACCTTCCAGCCTGTCTCGCGAGGGGCCACAATTGTCTTCCAGCTTGATAGATTACTCGAGTGATTGCTTGTTCTCCATTAGTTGTTTATTGGCCAAAATGAATTCACAGATATTACCATAATCGTCGATTAACTAAGATGAATTTTTATAGCAGCTTATCAAGCCACGTGGGCAGCCAAAAGAGAAAGACTGATTATTCATCGTTGCGTAATAGGAAAAAAAGAGTTGCCAAAAAAAATATAATTACAAAATACGGAGTTAACCGTATTCCCACAATACCCCCCACCAAAGCATCGGACGATTGGTACAGTCGACCGAAGCCTGAATGACGAATCTGTGGAAATACAAAAAAAAACTTACGAACGAAGAAACGAACTAATGTAATCACAGCGGAGCATTAAAACAAGTAAGTGATACACAACGAGAAAACTGACACAAATAAAAGAATCAGCCTCAGCTTGAGGCTGGGGACAAATAAAAAAAAGTTAAAAAAATATCCAATCGGTGGTTGAAGAAGTAATCTTTTAAGACAGTTCTTGTACCAAAGTCCACAAAGGATTGCATATTTCCGGATCAGACGTCAGTGGCTGCGAGCGAGGGACAAAAGAAATTTGAGCAACACATTGCTGAAATGATTTGGTGGTATATGGAGCAAAAACGAAGTCCGCTCCAAAACTCGAAACAAAAAAAATCCAGGGATGGAGAAGGGAAGGTGTCCTATTTTGGAGTTTCATATGCTAAACGGAGAGCAGCTAGGGACCGACCCCCACCAAGCTTAGCTAAGAAAAAAAAGAAAAAGGTGAGATTCCAAAAAAAAATTAATTTACCAAAAGCGAAACCGATCTCAGCAAAAAAAAACTGCTGAGCCTAAACAAGGCTACATCAAGCACGTCACAGACACACACAAAAAGGTATCCAGCCACAAGGTTTCAAACAGAAAAGTGGAATATCAAGAACAGTAACAGCGGTAGAATAGCTGAAACTCAGAAGGAAGGATTAAATAGAGAATAAATTTTGGAACTCAGCAACCGTACACGATAAAAAAAAATTGGCGAGGTCTCCAATGAAGCTGGGGTGCACGACCCAGAGCTGTGCACGGTGATCAGTCGTCCACCCATAAAAAACAACGCCGAAAACCCGAGAAAAAAATTCTAACACATCCTAGCCGTGGTTTAACTCTCTGAGCAAAACTGAAATATCCAAGCAGTAACGAGGAAAAACAAAGCAATGAACAATGACTCACGCGTGATAAGGCTGTAAATCCTCCAAAAGAAACGGGCGCTTGTACCCAACAAAAAACTCATCAAAACAAACTAAAGCATCAAATTAAACGAAAAAGAACTGTTTAGCTTTACAAAGGGACATCATCTTCGAATCGAGCGGATTATAGGAGCTCGCATTTGCGGTTGTCGCCACTTAGTCCACGGAAGTTAAAAACTGCTTCGGCTACTCTAAACCATAGCAGGCCGTCATCATCATAGAATTTTGGGAGCTTGATTGGCGCACCCAGGTCTTGAAAGGCAGAAAAATGGGGTGTGCCCGGTAAGGTAGACGAAGTGGGCCAGCTGCCCCTTCCACGTCCGAAAGGGGTTGAGGCCAAATTTGAAAAATTCATTGAAAGGATTGTAGCTAAACATACAGTAAATATTGCTAGGCTAGTAGGCCTACCGCGATACCGAGTCCGGTTCTTTATCGTTGTTGTTCGTTCGGTTGAAATTTTCTTGAAATAGATGCAACTCCAAATAAAGGTCCAGATGCCGGTTGTATGTGTTCTGACGATCAAATTGTCGTCGGCGGGGTCACCAGTTTGTGGCGGTCCTCCTTCCAGCCTGTCTCGCGCGGGGCCACAATTGTCTTCCAGCTTGATAGATTACTCGAGAGATTACTTGTTCTCCATTAGTTGTTTATTGGCCAAAATGAATTCACAGATATTACCATAATCGTCGATTAACTAAGATGAATTTTTATAGCAGCTTATCAAGCCACGTGGGCAGCCGAAAGAGAAAGACTGATTATTCATCGTTGCGTAATAGGAAAAAAAAAAGAGTTGCCAAAAAAAATATAATTACAAAATACGGAGTTAACCGTATTCCCACAGAAGCATCGTTAAAATGCTTAGTGCATTTAATAGGCGATACTATATCGATTTGGTATAGAATTATGTAAAATCAAAAATATCGCGTATCGGTGTCCCATTAAGCAAAATTGTAAGTATCGTGTATCGGTATCGCTTAAATTAAAATTAGAATATCGTGCTTATTTCTGACTGAATCACAATGTAACATTAAGTCTCTAAGTGGACTGAAGGCGAATGCAAATTTCTGGCGTTGCGCTGCGGTCAAACTTAATGCAGATTAGCTAATCAAGTGAAGCTTGACAGTATGCATTTGCAGCGGAGCGATTTTCACACCCATTATAGCAAATCTTCACTTTTCAACTACATCAAACGGCAAGTCGTGTTACCAACTAATTAAGGTTTCCGTGAGGGTTGCTGATTTTACTCAAAATTATTAGTCGATATAAAGCTAAAAAGTGCAGAAGCTGCCACGTTTTTTGTTAGCCATTTTTGTGTAATAATTGGTGCCTGTGTATGACCCAAAAACTTGGTATTGTAGCAGTCTATTAACGGTAAAAAGTTATTTAAAAATTGCTTTTGCGAGCAGTTAGCAGCAGTAAAATCAATAACTAAAAGTTAATCAATAATGATTTGAAAGTTGTTCTTTAAACCATAATGGCCACTGTCAAGGCTGTCAAATACTTGGACAAATTTTCGACATAATTGGTTTTACCAAGCCTTATATAGAACATTTATCTATTGGAATGAGAACCATCTAATATTTATTAATAGTATTGTTATTTCTCTCGTATGTTAACTTATTGTCGTGACTAATCATGCAATCATACTGAAATATTAGCTTTATTAACTTAGTAACACATATCCTAAATAAATACATAAATAACATAAGTCACTGCAAAAAGCTACGGTATAAACTTAAATGTAAACTGTCAAAAGCTCTACAACAGTGTTTCTACCAAAACGCTGCAGCACAATGCCTGTAGACACTCCACTGAAACAGCAATTCCTACAGTATAAATCACGCGTGACGCAGTAACAGCAAATCAATCACCAGCTAAAGCGTGCACCATCATAATTCCATAGCACTAGTTCGAATATGACATTCACCCCCTCTAACAAATTCTGCACACATTAAACTTCAAAAATCAATTATTATAAGCAAGCCGATACAGAACTTTCCTTTGACAGGTTGAACGCCTATTTAACGTAGTCTGCAAATTTAGTTTCAGGCTCATTACACGTTCCAGCAGGCCCCGTACTATAGTGGTAGCCAGAGGTGGGCAGTATCGCAGTACAAAAGTACCGTGATACTAAAGTACAGCGGCACTGTAACGCGGTACTTTTTTAGTATCGTTATCGGTACCGTCGGGACTTTTTCAAAAAAGTACCATTTTCGGTACCATCGTTACTTTTTTAGCACGTTTAACGCGGTACTCGGTACTATTGTGTGAAATGGAATTAAAAACATTTAAAAAGAGTTGAAATTACGGAGAAGCACTTTCAAACCTTGCCCACTTATTAAGGAGTGGTAAGTAGATGATTGTGGATAATCGACGCTGCACTAAAAGTGCTTTGCAGAACAAGTCACAAAAGTTAGATATATTGCGTTATTTCCTTCGCTTTTTTGTCTGTCCTGAAAAGTGAAGACCAGCCTGTCTTCTGTATGCAGTAGCGTAGCCAGGGGGGCGGGGGGCTCGAGTCCCCCCATTGGCCTGAAAAGTATGCAAAATAGCACGTTTTTAGTGCTTTTGAGGCCGATTTTTGCTCCAAAATTGAAAATAGCCTACCCGAAAGGATTTAGGAGCTGAAGTTGTGAAGAACATGCCGTGATTTGGACCAGAATCGTGGAGCTGTTTGGTGCTGGATCCCAACCAAAGTCGGTGAAGACCTTTTTTTTAGATCACTTGTTTTTGGCCGGAAAAACCCCTTGAATTTCAGGATTCGGCCAGAAAAAGCCTTTGAATTTCGGCGAAGACCATTATTTTTTTTTTGGAGATCACCTGTTTTTGGCCAGAAAAACCCCTTGAATTTCAGATTTCGGCCAGAAAAAGCCTTTTAAATTTCGGCGAAAACCTTTTTTTTGGAGATCACCTAATTTTCTCTGAAAAATTGCCTCAATCCAATTCAAGACCCATGAAAATTTGGGTCAAGGTCGTTTGCGGTTGGATCAAAGTTCCAAAAAAGCCTCCCTCCCCTTTGCGAAATCCTGGCTACGCGCCTGTCTGTATGAAGTCATTTTGAAGTGATGTTCTTGTCCAAAGTTCATTTTTTGCACAATATAATTTCATAAGAGGCGATCCATAAAAGACGTCGGCAAAAAATCGCAAAAAATTGGCCTCCTCCTCCTTGTCCGTAAAATGTCCTCATTGCGTCAACCCCCTATTCGCGCGGACGCAATAGAGAACCTACGATAGGTAGAAATGGCCATGGCACTGTCATTGCAGGATTATCAAGTCACCAAAAACAAGTTTTGAGACCATGGGCTAAGCCAAGGAGATTTCACCAATGATAAAAATGTGACAAAAACCTATTGTTTCTTCAGTTTCTTTTAGTATTTTTTTTGGATATAACAGTTATTAACAATGATATTGACGACGAGGGGCCCCAGGCCTTCTCAATTAATTTTTTTCCAACCAATTTAAATGTATAGTCCGGGTGAAATTAAGAGTTTTTGTCGTCAAAGTTGCTGCCTCTGTCCCCTTTCATGAACATAATGAAATATTTAGGTTGGACTTACCATATGGCACAGTGACAGGGGACTGGTGCTCAAAATGGTGGTGAGACTTTTCTTGGTCTGCACCAATATTGGGCAGGGAGATGTTGCAAAAATTCCCAAAGTGCCAGGAGCTCCACGCAATGTAAATCCGGCCCGGGCAATGACATGGTTAGCAGGTGTAACCACTTATTGTACCATGTTTCAATAACAATTCACCTACACCTTACCAGTTTTTATGCGACAAAAGACAGTTTGAAAAAAAATTAGCTTGGGGAAATACTCATTAAGCAAATTATTGAACTTTGATTGAAGGTGGCCTGGGCCCCCTTACCGCTCGTATGGTCTACAACTGATTATTTTCATGACAAAACAAACATCTCTAAGGAAAATCTTCGAGTGGATTATAATTTATTGCTAAAATATCGCACGAGGCAATGTACCCTACTTTCCCCTACCTGGGCCGAATCACTTACAAAACATAGCTAAAATTTAAATGCAAAAATTTAAACGTGTTTTGGGCTTAAATTGTTAGTAAAAGGAAGATTGAACAATTTAATTTTTTTAGTTGGCTTTCAATGTTAAAAATATCTTTCTTCCAAATGGCTCTAAGCAGATGCGAAATGTGATCCAATGGCATTAAAATAGCTTTTTTTTCCAAAGAACGACAAAATTCGTCTAGTGGCTGAAGGCTCCGTCCCCAGACCCTTATAGCCTCCGGCGGCTGGGGGGATCCGCCCTAGACTCCCGTCTGCGATACGTTTGAGTTACACTAGTTAACGCGTCTCCCGATTCAGACATTTTCTCTTTTTGCTTTTTGGTTCAAGCCTTCTCCCTTCAGCGAAATCCTGGTTAAGTGACAGACACAGGCCACGGCTTCTGATCTTCCATTCTACGATACCTTTGTCCGACAAAACGTTCCTCTTACGAAAAATTTTTTAATGACGTCGATGCATGCGATTTGTGGTTTGTCCCCCTCCCCCCCAATCAAAAATCTTGGCTACGCCTATGTTTGAGACCCTTCTAACATTCATTTTTCTTGCCGACACAACTCGTTAGTGGTTAGGCTTGCGAGTCCAGGTTACCAGACTATAAACAAAAATTGCACTGTATTTCAAATTAAAACGCTTAAAAACACGTTTTCAGTACGTTTAGGTATCACAGCTCATAAACCAAGCGTAAAGGACACTTGAAGCTTCAGAGCAATGAAGGCAACTGAATTTTCTTGCTTTCTAATGTGGATGTCCGCAATGCAGGAAGCCCTCTTTCCCCTTGTCCGCAAATTGTTGGCACTGAACAACCCCTAACTGCGGAGTACGTTTTTACAGAGAGCCTCTTAAAATATCTGTTAAGTAATTCTTCCATCGGCCAGACAGCCTATGCGATAACGTGCTCGGTTACGGTGCAGGAGGTCAAGGGCTCAAATCTTGGGGCGGTCAAATCGAAGACAGAGTTGCCAACGGCTCGCTACCGTTGCAACTTTTTTTTAAAAGAAGCTGTGTTGCCCAAGCGCGATGTCGCGGCGAAGGCCCAAGCAAACTCGTTACACGTTTGGACGTAATACGTTGAGTATAATGAAGATTTGATTTTTCTTGAAGTAGTTATTGCCGTAGATTCATTCACTGAGCATGCTTTGAGCCAGTTACCACAACGCAAATAAGAGACTCAATCATTGTTCAATGGATAAAATCACCAAAAACGTTGCTCCCAAAACAAGTAAAATTTTCCTTTTGAAAAGTAACGAATAACGGTACCGAGTACCGGTACCATCGGTAATTTTTTTAAAATGTAGCAAATGAAGTGCCGTCGGTACTTTTTTAACAAAGTAGCGGCAAAAGTGTCGTCGGTGCTTTTAAAATACCAAGTGTCCACCTCTGGTGTAGCACGTCTAGCCCCAGCCAATTCAGGTTGAACTTGAACAGGAAGTGGAGAAGGGCCCCTTGGGTCCTCATTGCTAGGTGTTGTTGCAGTGGGAATAATATCCCAGGCTGGAACGGAACTTCACATCCTTCTGGATATCTTACGCCCTCATGGTTTGGATTGCCAAGGAGCAAATCCACCTCATCCACTATTGGATCATATTTGTTACGTACATGCTTACGTGCATACGCAGGCTCAGATTCTGACATCAACAAGAAGCAGGAGTGCCAACCATTGAACGGCTTATAAACTTACAAAATTTATCATGGGGGACTTCGTTTGTGGCCGTGCACGACAATGGCCTGAAAGCATGTAAAGATTTTAGAATTATTATTTCCCACTGAGCTGTTTTCAAGCCTTTCGTACGAAGTGCAAGCTTTATGGTATTCCAAATTAAGCCATTAAAAAATCACATTGAGAATTGTCACGAGGGTTATACACTGAAAAAAACGTACTCGCAATTCCCCTTCTATCAAGAAACGGCTTAATTTCTTGAGATACTAAATATTTAGCGTTATCACTAAGCACAATGGCTGGAAAATCAGATAATCTAAATAACAAGTTCAAGCATGAAATTACAGTACGCAAGCTGACATCACTGCAAGAAATAAACGAAAACCTTGAAAATTCATCAACAACAGTTAAAAGATACCGATTTTTGGTGGTCAGGGGCAAAGGACTTTTAAATTCCATACTTAGCCTTTCGAGAGGCTGAAAACTTTTAATCAGATTTGCTGGCGAGGGTTGTAAAATCGGGGTTTATTTTTACAGCATATCCAACAGGCCTCAGTCATTTGTTTCACAATATCCAACGAGTAGGGTAAGTTGCGAAGTCTTAGGTAATGATCAGTGACGTAGCGTGACATTTCAGATAAGGCATGCAATTATGATGACGTCATCAGTTTTGATAACGCTATTAATTACACAAAGCAACAAAATTTTTGCTACTTGGAAAAGAAAAAATGCTTTAGAATATATTTGGGTCGCTGATTTCAAGTCTGACCTTACTTTTGTGCTAGCACGTCAGATTTTTTAGTTATTTGAGAAAATATAATGAAATAATGCATTATATTTGGCATAATAGATTTTGTAACTTTACCACTGCAATATATAAGAAACGTCTTTGATGTCTTCGTTAACAAACAGGCGTCACAACAATTTCGGCTCTAGACCTTTAAACGTTTATTAGGTTTAACCCCCCCCAAATATCAACCGACTGTTGCAGTTAACAGTTAAAAATACATTGCGCTTTTTGCTGGATTCTCACAATATACATAGCATCACTTTCTCGCTGAAGAAACCAGCAGTGCGTAATCTGCCACCATAGTCGGAGTTATTCTCCTCTGATAGTGATCTTCCACCAGTTTAATTTTTTAATGAAGTCGTTCCCAGTGTTAGAAGAGGAGAAATCCGAGGTGGAAATGGAGAAAATCACTTTTTAGTAATATTCTTGCTCAAAGACTTTTTAATTTAGACAAAGAGGTGGATTTGTAGAACCATATCAAAGCAACTTTGTTGGATTCATCATTTTTATTAAAAGCAAAACATATCAAACGTTTTCGGCTTAAAACAATTTAGCCATTATAAACAATACTACATTAACATCTGCAAAGGAAATAAAAGCATTAAGGAAATAGAAGCTTCTTGGATTTTAGTTTTATACTCCGTATGGCAACTTTTTAAAATCTGGAAAGAGTTTACGGTGTACTTTTCCTCACGGCAAATGGCACATGCGCGTATGTGTTTTTTTATAGCGCTCTTATGCGGTCCAGCTAAAACCAAATGTTCGCATGCTCTTGCAGCCAAATGTCGGGTAGTTATGCCCAGAGTTGGTCAGTAACGAAGTAGTTCTACTTAAGTAGACTACTTAAGAAGTATTTTCGGTAACAAGCGACTTACTTAAGTATTTTTCGTTTCTGATACTTCTACTTTTACTTCAAGTAAAATCCTCTCGAAGTAACGCTACTTGAGTAGTAATGACTTTTATGTAAAGTAGAAGTAAACATCTAGCCATTATTCCACCTCACAACGTGTACAATAAGTACGTATCGAGTTTGTTTTACTGTACAGTACTACGAAACTTATTGAATAGTTACGCCGATTCATTTACAGGTCATCTAGGGTAGTGTGTTTTTGCGTTGCATCAAATACCAGGTGTTGACTCAGTCTCACTAAAAAAAACAAACTTACCGAACCCTGATTAGCATGGTACAGTAGACAAACTAGACATGCGCATTACTCCTGGTTCATACGAAAAAGATTAGCGGTTAACGGCGTTGCGTTTGCTGCGGCCCGTCTGGGGTTCAATTCCCAAGCCGGTTAACGAACAGTGTTGCTAACGACTCGCCATCGCTGCGACATTTCTTCTCAAGCTGTGTTGTCCAGGCGCGGAGATGAGCCCAGAGTCCCTACTAAATCGTATTCGTAACACGCTTCGGTGTAATTTCAAGAGAATAATAAAACTTTGATTTTTTGATATGCTACCGTAAGTATGGCTTTGCTTGAACACTGATCGTAAGCGTCACAACAGCAAACCTTCGAAGAATAAACAAACACGTGAAATTCGAAATTACTTTCTACTTTCATTACTTAAGTAGAATTAATTTTGACTACTTTCCTACTTTTACTTAAGCGGAAATGCTTCGCCATACTTCTACTTTTACTTGAAAGGCATTTTTGAGTAAGTAACAATACTTCTACTTAAGTAGATTTTTCGACTACTTTGTCCACCTCTGTTTTGCCTACGTAGGCAAGGTTCGTATCACACAAACATCGAAACTGGTACACGACATTTTTAAAAAGTTGCCACACTGAGAGTATGAAACTAAAATCCAAGAAGCTCTTTTGACTAAAAAACTAAATTCTACGTTAAATTAGCAACTTTATGCTAAAGATGCCTCTTTCTTGCTAAGTATTTTCAAGTTGACAAATTTTTTGTTACGTCATAATATCATAAGTTAGTTCTTATTTTGATTTGACTTGATTTTCTCTTTAGTTCAATTCACCTTGACTATCACATTAATAGTTATTTTAACTGAATTGGTTCATTTCACGCTAAAATCGTTATGCTGTTGCTTGTTTAACTGTAATTTTAATATGATTGCTTTGCTCCAAAACTGGAAAGGCATTTTTATTTTGTTAGATAATAATTTTAAGTATTTCCTCATATAATGTACGTTATTAGTCAACTATACGTAATTTATGTTGCCTTAATGCTTCTATTTCCTTTGCAGATGTTTATGTATTATTGTTTATAATATCCTGAGGAGGGCTTAATTGTTTTAAGCCGAAAATATTCGATATGTTTTGCTTTTAAGAAAAATGTTGAATCCAACAAAGTTGCTGCTTATTACTTCAAAGACTTTTCTAGCTGGATGAAAAATCTTAAGCGATGCTGACTTACGAAGAAGATTTGTTGCCAAAAACAATTTTGAGCTCTAAGCAAACTTGATACCATGGTTTTTTTTCTGATGAGCTTAGCCTTGCTCCAAAGCTTTCTTCATTCATTAGCTTCCAAATTTCTGTTCCTATGAATATTCCTGCAGTTTTTGGCATCCGATTTGGCGGAAAATCGTTAACGCAGGTACCTATAAATCCGTTGCCATTTCGA
This sequence comes from Trididemnum nubilum, assembly GCA_963965965.1. NCBI lineage: Eukaryota > Metazoa > Chordata > Ascidiacea > Aplousobranchia > Didemnidae > Trididemnum > Trididemnum nubilum. The sequence goes on from OZ014490.1 coordinate 33,391,707, forward strand.
TTCATTGCTTTAATAAGTTTTTCAAGAGTCCTTACTTGATCTGTATTGGCGTAAACACTTTGATAGGATCAAGCAAAGAAGCATGATAAATCTTGCTGAAAAAACTCTTCCGATGAGTGCCAATCTTTTCAAATATAGTGCTGTTTATCATCTCGGCTGTCCCAACGACACAAGAAGCATTGGTGCTTGATATAGCCCATTTGTAAACCAAGAAGAAGGCCAATCATTTTGAGATTTATACAAATATTCCAGTTATACTGTAGATTGCGTACATGATCAAATGTAAAACCAACTACATTGTTTCATAAGTTTCTTTTAATCCAGAGGCATGTGCTAAAGAAGCCAATGACAAATGATTTCCCTTATGGAGCAGAACAGCGTTAACCTTGCTTTGCTTGAATCAAAGAACAGTCTCTAATTGTCAGGATTGTACTCAGATCTAAAGTCACGAAAGAGTTCATTGATATTACTGCAATCGCTTACACTATTATCAGAGGTGGATTCGAGGAAACAATCTTTGATGCCAAGGCCAAGGACTCGAAAAAAATCCGAGGCCAAGGCCAAGGACCAACTTTTTGAGGACAGACCCTCTTGAAGCCAAGAACAGGAATGATCAAGGCCAAGGACCAACGACACAATTTTTCTAAAGTATGGTCGGCAAATTTTCCATAATGTTTAACGCAGAGGTGTCTGAGATATTGCAGTTTGTTAATTTTTTGATGATACTTTAAAAATAATATAGTTTCTAACAGTAATGAATGTCATTTTGATTCATTCTGTAGCGGTATTGAGGTAATAAAACAATTAAGGCGTTAAATTTTATAATTCGTGAATTGAGAATAACTAGTAACTACAAATTCTCAACGGAAAATGGTTAATTTTAAGGAATTAATTTCATCAGTTAGGGCCCGGTGCAAACATTTACTGTTTAAAGTAACCAGAGAATCCCAGCAGGGCCATATTAAGAAGGAAAACATTGGAGATATTTGCCACGGGACACTTCTTTAAGAAGCCTACTAATTAAAAAACCGTAAAAATTAAAGTTCTTTTTTCTTATCTTATCTCAAAACAAATTCTTGCAATATTCGCTCTCGTAGTTTTTAAACAATAGCTGTCGTTCTCAAGTAACGTTTTGTTAGTAGCATCAGGGCTAATAACAAATTGAGTATTTATCATGGACCATCCTGGTAACTGTATTGCATTTCATTATCATCACGCACATACTTTCATCTGGTTCCACATTCACATAAGCACGGTCATGTTTTAATAATGGCAGCTCCAAAATGTTAGTGTCTAGTCACTCGAATCTCTTGCTATGGCTCTGAATGGTTTTAGCGTTTTGCTGTTTGTACCACTTGCACCGGAAGTGTTAGCAGAAACAAAAAGAACTATCTACACTGCGTTGGCTAGAAACTATCTACCCACTCGTTTTCTGATTAGAGCTTTCACGAAGTGCCATTGAAAATAAAGTTTACGCTGACTTGGATGCCATTGAAAACAAGGTTTATTATGACTTAAATTCTGGTAGCTCTTCTTTAGGCTTCCGCGCTGGTAGACTTTCCAAAACATCGCAATTGAATTATTATCAAAACAAAGATCTCCAAGGCAAATCGTCGAGTGAAATTGTTAGCTAGTGCTAAAAAAGTTGCAGAAAGCAATGTACCTTGCTTCTCTTCACCTAGATCAAGTTAATTACAAAATTTATCTAAAAAATACTAGGTTTTAAACGTGAAATGTAAGCAAAGAAAAAACTGAATAATCTAATTTTTTTAAACTGGCTTTCAAATCTTAAAAATTTAGTTCTTTCAAATGGCTCTAAAAACATGCAAAAAGTGATCCAAATGGCAACAAAATTTTTACGTTTTTGAAAGGAAACATAAAAATTTAACCAGTCATCTAGTAACTTAGGTGAACTGAAGACATGAAAATGGCACTCGCTTTTTTAGGAAAATACCCGGCACAAATACTGCAGGGCAAAACGGAAAGCAGTTGAAGGAAAAAGCAATAATTATTTGAGCAAATTGCGCACTAGCACAGGAAACCCAAGTTAAAAGTTAACTCAAAAGTTCACGAGGTCACAATAGCAAGAAATGAAACACTCGCAAAACTCAGGCTCGAATCCCTAGTAGGCAATTCAAAATGAAATAACGTAAGAAAAATAGCTATTTTTCCCAAAAATTAGAAAAAGTTTCAAACAATCACCCATAGCTTCCGGTAACTATGGGCCCCGACCTCAGACTCCTGTCTGCGACTCGTTTGAGTTACATTAGTTTCTTCAAAAACCTTAACATTAACTTTTGGTTCAAGTCCTCCCTCTTTAGCAACATCCTGTTTACGCACCAACCTAGGCTCCAGGTTTCTGATCTCCATTCTAAAGTATTTTTGTCTCTCAAAAGTCCCTTTTTTTGAAAATTTAAGATGACGTCGTATAGCATGTGATTTGCTGCTTGGCCACCGCATCAATCAAAAGTCCTGGCTACGCGTATTCCAGAATTCAAAAAATTATTATGTTTGGTTATTTTCCTTTTCAACCATTCAAAAAACAATGCTGTCCTCGAGCCAAGAACAGGACATTTTCGAGGACGTGAGGGGTTCGAGGCTAAGGCCAAGGACTTCAAAATGTATCTTTGAGGCTAAGGACGTCCTCGGGAACTCCACCTCTAGATTTTGTAGTTTTTAATTTTGTTACGTCGTGTACTGTTAAACATGAACGATACAAAATTTTTGATCCATTATTATTGTAAACTTGCGAGACAACCAAAATTGTAACCATTTTCGAACCTACTGAACAATGGCTACAGCCTCTTTCTACACTAGCATAACGTTTTTCAATTGGTGCAAGAATTCGTGACCAAAAAGCAACCGGTCGGTCGTTTTGTTGAAGTACGGCAAATAATGCTACATCCGAAGCGTCTGTTTCTACTTTAAACGAAAATGTTTCATCAACAAACTTTGAAGGCAGAGTTTGCTAGTTCATTTTGCCACTGTTGGAAACAGTTCATTGTATTTTCGCTCAGCGGAAATGCCACTGTGTCTGCAAGCGGCTTGAAGCGATCTGACTACCGCGGCAACCATGGCGTGTAATACGTAAACAAAACAAATGTCCTGCGTAGCTCCTTTTTGGTTGTCGGCCCTGACATGTTTAGCAACCTTTTAACACGAAATACAATCAGAAGAGAATAAACACAGTTGTTTTTATTAGCAGTAAAGTTGTACTTTGCTGCCACATCAAGAAAATGCTGTAGATTTGCATTAATTGTGCGCTGAAACCACGGAACAGCGTCGGTAAAACCAACCGACAATCGCTTGCTCTGATATAGTTTACCACCATTTGCCTCGAGAACCGTATATGGACGCTCCTAGTCAAGAATTTTTGCTTGATGATATAGGCAACTATAGGCAACGGCAAAAAATTTTTTTTCATGTTCTCACAGTTTTTCAACCGGTCTTGGCTAATTTTGGGGCGCTGATTTCAAAAATGTTATTAGCTTTTTTTCTGTAACGTCTAGTTTTTTAGTTATTTGTATCACAATATATTGTATCCTAATGACATATAGTTTCAGCAATTTTTGCAATTGCATTTTGCCTGAATGAGCTCAAAAATATTTGCTTTAATCCTTTTTTCTTTTCTCGTGATCAATCAGTGCTTTTAGAACGTCGTCACCATACCTTATCAATTTATAAAGAGTTAATAGTTACAAATCTTTGTGATATTCTGGCATGTTTTTTGCTTCTCACTTTGATAAAAGATTTTATTATTGTTCCTTTTAAACTGGCTGCGTAAATGGAGAAACCGATAGCAGCTCTTAAACCAAGAAAGTGGTAGCAGCTCCGGAGAATCAAGCGATTCTTCTTGAACATCAAAAAGTTCTACTACAAGCATTGTGGCTATGCTTCATGAAGAACCACATTCATCATAAGCATTCGCAATTCCACACCTATTGAGCGAAAATGATCCAAACAATTTAGTTAGAGATTGGTATTAGTAACCAAAAAAAATCTGAGCTTCCTGCTTCTAAATTGAAACAGTGGAACATGCTGCAACTAGGCCGTTAAATATACGTAAGTTTTTGTTCCAGGCATACCAAGCTTCAAAATTGCTTCTCGGTGCAAAGAAGTGAATGTGATTGTAATAATATCAATGACCAGTTTCATCGCTAAAGATCTGAGTACAATCCTGACAATTAGAGACTGTTCTTTGATTCAAGCAAAGCAAGGTTAACGCTGTTCTGCTCCATAAGGGAAATCATTTGTCATTGGCTTCTTTAGCACATGCCTCTGGATTAAAAGAAACTTATGAAACAATGTAGTTGGTTTTACATTTGATCATGTACGCAATCTACAGTATAACTGGAATATTTGTATAAATCTCAAAATGATTGGCCTTCTTCTTGGTTTACAAATGGGCTATATCAAGCACCAATGCTTCTTGTGTCGTTGGGACAGCCGAGATGATAAACAGCACTATATTTGAAAAGATTGGCACTCATCGGAAGAGTTTTTTCAGCAAGATTTATCATGCTTCTTTGCTTGATCCTATCAAAGTGTTTACGCCAATACAGATCAAGTAAGGACTCTTGAAAAACTTATTAAAGCAATGAATCGAAATGGCAACGGATTTATAGGTACCTGCGTTAACGATTTTCCGCCAAATCGGATGCCAAAAACTGCAGGAATATTCATAGGAACAGAAATTTGGAAGCTAATGAATGAAGAAAGCTTTGGAGCAAGGCTAAGCTCATCAGAAAAAAAACCATGGTATCAAGTTTGCTTAGAGCTCAAAATTGTTTTTGGCAACAAATCTTCTTCGTAAGTCAGCATCGCTTAAGATTTTTCATCCAGCTAGAAAAGTCTTTGTACAAGAATATCACTAAAAAGTGATTTTCTCCATTTCCACCTCGGATTTCTCCTCTTCTAACATTGGTAATAATCTCATCAAAAAATCAAACAGGTGGAAGATCACTATCAGAGGAGAATAACTCCGGCAATGGTGGCAGATTATGCACTGCTGGTTTCTGCGAGAAAGTGATGCTATGTATATTGTGAGAATCCAGCAAAAAGCGCAATGTATTTTTAACTGTTGTCTGCAACAATCGGTTGATATTTGGGGGGGGGGTTAAACTCAACAAAATTTCAAAGCACTACGGCCAAAATTGTTGCGACACCTGTTTGTTAACCTTTACATCAAAGACGTTTCTTATATATTACAGTGGTAAAGTTGCATTGATTAGCCTATTACGCCAAATATAATGCATTATTTCATTGTATTTTCTCAAATAACTAAAAAACCTGACGTGCTAGCACAAAAATAAAGGCAGACTTGAAATCAGCGCCCCGAATATACTTTAAAGCACTTTTTCACTTCCAAGTAGCAATGATTTTGTTGCCTATTGAAGCGATCTTTAAATCTAACGTACTGAAATGAGAGTACTCTGCAATCTTATTGACCATACTCTGGATGTTTTGCAACGAATAGTTGTCCAATAACGTATATTTGTTGATATTTTCATCAAAATCATTACAAATTCTTTTTCGATGATTTTCTCTAGTAGAAACAAGTACTTGAGCTGTCCATGGCGATGTACTCGGATCTGTTACCCCGTTAAGCAGATCGTTTTTGATAGTTTCAGTAATAAATTTTTCATTTGCCTTTGAGTGCTTAGGAGATTTGGTAATGATTGGTTTGTATTCATTAGTCAAATCATCAAGCAATTAAGCGTGGCACCGCAACGGTTTCAATGCAATATAATGCACTAATTCTTAACGCAAGTTTCGAACCTTCAACACTGATTTGCACGTGATTGTGCAACTTCAAAAAGTCTTGTCCCAAAATGACATCGGTTAACAAGTTGTCAAGCACAAAAAGCTTCATATCAGAATAACAGCGATTTTGCATGCAAATGGTAACTAGACAGAATCCATCACTTCGAGAGCTTTGTTACAGCAAACATCAGCACCTACAGCTCTATAGTTGCAGTCTTTCGAAAGTTGCTTAAGTTTCTGCAAGTAGTCATCTATTGACTGATCCGGCTGTTGTCTGCATGTCATTAGCATATGCCTGGCAAAATTTACAGCGCAAGGCTTAACATACAGCCTCACCAAAGTCTTGACAGCAACCTAGTATGCCTGATATTTGCTCATTAAGTCATAAACGTCTTTGTTAATATGAGCGAATAAGCACCTCAACTTGTCTACGTCAGAAACTACGCACTTAGCAAGGAAAGACTCGAGAGAGTTCGCAAATGAACGAAACCAGAGCTTCCGCTCTTTACAACTTTGACTTGGATTTGGATTTGCACTGAGCAGACTCGGCTTTATTAACTTTCTCTCCATGAATATTAAGTTAAATAAATTGTCATGACTAATCCTACAATCATACTGTAATATCAGCTTTATTAACTTGATAACACATATCCTAAATAAATAGATAAATAACATACGTCACTGCAAAAGCTACAGTGTAAACTTAAATGTAAACTTTCAAAAGCTTTCTGCTGTGTTTCTACCGCAATAGTACAGCACAATGCCTGCAGACACTCAACAGAGACAGCGATTCGTACAGTACAAATCACGCGTCATGCAGTACTTACATTCACCAGCAAAAGCGCACACCATCAGCAATCATACAATACTAGTTCAAATACGACACTTATCATTTGACCCAGAAATTCGTGTTCAATGATTTGCTATTTTTTCATTACTTTCTTCAGATTATAGCAAAAACAAATTCGAAGAAGCTTTTCATACCCGATGAACCTAAAATATTACATTTCAAAGAGTTTTTGAAAAAAGAAAATAAGTCCTGCCTAATAATAAAAATTGCTCTACTTAATTCTTCATACATATGAAGCTGTTGCAGCAGCCCTTTTAGGTTGAGAAAATTGAACCAATCCGAAATACTGTAACAAACACATGTTTTACAAACTTTTTATAAACAGTTTGCTCTTTTTTATAGTTAATTATTTTTTAATAAACGAAAAGCCAATCATTAATTAACTTTTTTTATACCTTTTTTTTGGTTTGGTAAACTATTTTGCAATTTTGGAGAACTTCACCGTGCAAATTTGGAGCTTGGAATTTTCACGTTTAGCCCTCTCAAACAGCAAAAAGTGGAAAAAATAAGAGAAATGTCCCTGTTTTGAATACATTGGTCACCAATTTTTGCTCTGATTAGGATTTTTAATCGAGTAAATAGCAAATAGCAGATAAACGATGAAGGAAATAGATAAAAACTTCAAATCTTTTGAAAAAGATTTTCATTAGTTTTAAAAGCTTTAAAATCTGTGAGAAGTAAAGACTTTATATACTCAAGACAAATCTCTTCCAAATTTAAATCTCCAAAAACTTAAAAAATAAAGAATAACAAATTTTAAAACCAATTAATAAATTGATCATTCATAATGCTTTAAAGGCAGATGAAAATCTTTATTAATTGCTTTCAATTTTTTTTTCAATCATTCTCTTTCAACATGTTTTTCTGCAACTCTGCAGTACAAGCGTAATAAATCGTTTGTACAAAAAATCATTAGCAATTTCAAAACAGTGATTTGTCGCAAATTTTGACAACTTTTTGCCTCCGAGGGACGTTAAAAACAACAGTTTCAAAGGCTCATACTTGTATGGTCCAGCTTCTTTCAATTAATTGACAACATTTTGCCAGTATCTCAAGAAAAAAATGAAATTGGTAAAAAATGAGCTGCCCTAATAAACAGTATTTTATTCCACATGATGCCTGGTTAATTTCAAAAGTGTTCTCCCAATCTTCATTCCGAACGAAGTCAGAACCCAAAAACCAGACCCGATTCACGTTGTGTAGGGTTGTTCAATGCAATTCAACCATTGCACTGGTTTTTAATTCATTCAATGATGTGTTTAGAAAAGTGTTATAGGCATAGTTGCAAAGATTGGAACTTCAATTGCGACTGCCGCAGAAGCTTTAGCAGTCCCACACATCTTACAAACGAATCGCAGTGCATTGATTTTGCTTGGGTGTGCGATGGAACACCCGACTGCAACGACGGATCAGATGAAGTAGATTGCGTTTGTTCCGCCGATCAGTTTCAATGCAATCGTTGCAAACTTGGTTATGCAGGTTGTTTCAATCCATATTACTGCTTACCGCGTGCGAACGTTGGCGACGAAAGAGGAGACTGCTACCAGAGTACTGACGAATAGTAAGTATGATGAGAAAATGCATATCAAATGATGAGAAAATATACAGTATGAGAAAATGAACTATTAAATAATTCTAAACAAAAGCAACTAACATTCGATCGACGCTTTGAAGATGAAGCCATTGTTTAGTGAGACTTGATTTAACTAGATATGAAAATTAAAAAAAAAAGAAAATACATAAAACGATCAAAATTTTACCTTCTTTAAAAATTTAAACAAAGCAAGGAGGTTTTTTTTCTCTCCAATTGCCCACTTTAAATTCTATTAAACATAAATAAGCATTATGAACTTTATTAATTTCATTTCCATCCCAACTGTAGTTAGAGCATTTTTATTTTTTTTATTTTTTAGTATGCTTAGAGTTAGAACAATTCTAATGTTGCCTTGCATTTTCTTTACATGGTGACTGTGAGTTTTGTGCATACACTGTACAAAATGTACATATCTTTGCAACACTTTGTTTTAATTTTGCGTAAAATTTTTTATCATAGAAAGTAGCAGACTGAGAAAATCTAAAAGCTGTTTTTTTTTAACCTTAACTTGGTGAGGTGGCAGTAGACTTAGATGACCTTTCGGTCCTTCGCTGTCTCCTCACCAAGTGACTAAATATCGCTTTGACTCTGCAAGTTTGTGTGTTTGGTTTTAAAGGAATTGCATATTTCGATGCTTTGGTGATAGACCTAGAGGAAGTTGCAGTTTTTTTCTTGTGATATGACGTCACTTGGTAAATAAATAAATATGATGATGATATGATGATGATTCTAGTTTTCAAAAAATTTTTTTTAATAACAACGATTGTCGTTATCTTGAACTTGTATCAATTTAAAATTTGTGTCCGTAGTGGAGCAGCCATTAGCAGTTATTTCAAAGAATTTATATTATTATATACTAGATCAAACATCTATTGTTAAGCCAACTAATTATTTTCAACCGTGCATCAGACAATTTTGAATAACCACTTTTTGCCCGAGTTAAACGCTTTAGTTGTCTGCTGCAGCAGCTGCTTAAGCTAGTAGCCTACCAACAGGCAGCACATTCAATTTGTTTTGTTGATTGCAGTATTTCCCCGAGGCTCCCTTTGGGCGATATTATGTTTTACGCTTATTTATTGTTGACTTTGGCAAACTTCATTTTGTCTAATTCGATTGTTACATCATAATGATATGTAGACTATTAATGCTGTGTAGACTATTATAAATGAAGGATACTTCGGTTTTGCTCTAAATATAAATATTAAAATAGGCCAATTGCTGTCGCAACAATTAAGCTAACTAGTATACTGAGCCTTCTAAATAAAAGTTGTATCGAATTTTGCTGCAGTTCAATAGGTTAATTTATGGTCGAATATATTCAGTGACAATTTATCTATAGTTAGTTACAATAGAATTTATTACACCATCAAACACGCTCACACAGCACTGCCGTGTGCTGCAAAAAGGAAACGTGGCAAAATTCTGGTTTCGAGAAAATCAAGTTTTTATGCGCGATTGTTAATTTCATGTGACGCAATAAGTAAATTTTCGGCAGTAAAAAGTAGTTTTAGTGCATGCTTTTTGCAAGATATTACGCGTTTGCGTTTTTACTGTTTCTTTTTTGGCTTTTGCCATAAAAAATTAAAAATTAATTAAGCAAGTTCCGAGGAAAGCGCAATCATTTCAATTAAAAAAAGAGTACTTTTGATTGTTTTTCATAGAGCGCATTTTTGTTTTTCGGAGAGTGCAACAAGAAAAGGCGTTTTTCGGAAAGTGCATGCAGAAGTTTTAGGCAGAAAATGTAAATAAAAATCTTTTAAATAACCAACATTGCGCTGTAGTTTGGGTTTTCGGGCGATTTTTGTTTATAGCATTTCAAGTCCGACCAACCTTTGATCTAACTAAAGTAGTATAATAGCACGGTTTATGACGCAATAGCACGATATAAAGAAACTGTGAAGTTCTGTTGATTTAGCACGAAGCATTGAATAACCTTGTGGTTTTCAGGGTCAAGCATCTCATAGACGTAGCCAGGAGTTTTGATTGGAGGGGCCCAAACCACAAATCACATGAAATGACACTATCAAAAATTTTCGAAAGAGGAACTTTTTGTGGAACAAAGATATTGTAGATTGGAAGTTCAGAAGCAGTGTCCTGTGATTGGCATATAACCAGGATTTTGCTATTGGGAGAGGGCTAAAACCAAAAGAAAAAAGTGTAAATGTGTAAATTGGAAGAAGTATTGAACAAACTGGTGTAACTCAAACGTATTACAGACGGAGTCTAGGGGCGGATCCTCAAGTCTCCGGAGGGTATGGGGTCTGGGGACGAAGCTTTTTTGTACTTTTTTTTGTAATTTTTTGGAAAAACTTGCTTTTTTAATGCCATTGGATCACAATTCGCACGTGTTTAGAGCCATTTGAAAGAACTACATTTTTAATATTTGAAAGGAAAATAAAAACAATGAATTGTTTTTATACATACATTTATTGTAAGTCCAAAATCTGTCTAAAATTTTGCATTTTGGGTTAAATTTTGTGAGTGATTTGGCTTAGGTTGGGGAAGCAAGGTACATTGCTTCGTGTAATATTTTAGCAGTAACTAATAATCCACTCAAAGATTTTCCTCAGAGATTTTTGTTTTGTCATAAAAACAACCAATTTTAGGAGTATATGTAGGCCTACGACCAGAAGGCCCAAGCCCCCTTATTTCAAATAAAAAAATTTGTTCAATGAGCATTTCCCCTCGCTAATTTTTTTTCTAAAGTACTTTGTCGCCTGTTATCTCTGGAAATGGTAGACTAATCTCTGGCTCCTATTTGAACAAGTTTAGGGTCTGTAAGCGCTTGACGAGGAGTGTCACTCCAGCTCTAATAGAACTAGTTCAAGTTCAAGTTTGTTTATTTTTGCTACAAAGTTCACACCATATAAACAAACGATTAAAGTTAAAGAATTAGTTTTGCAAGGAAGACTGCAAAGTGATCTCTCGGTCTTCAAAGTCTGCAGCCACCCCGATCACCAGTTAAAATGATATAAATTAGTAAAAAAACATATCGTTGTCATGAAGCATGTAACGAATTTCACCCAAATTGCAATACCATTGTTTCATAATGTATGTTAAAGTTCCTGTAATACGTACTAGTACACATTCAATAGATAATTTTGGTATGATACTTCAAAGCTTTTAAAAGATTGTTTGGTTTTAATGCTTGTTGGAATTTTGTTCCACATTTTAACACCTTGGTATCTCATGCTTTTTTGAAGTCTGATTATTTTGTAAAGAGGAATGTATAAGGTAGGACTATTGGCAGTGCTTGATGATCGTGTTCATTTTTGAGAAACTTGGTTAGTTTTAATGTAAAGATTTGACAGTAAAGGTGAGAGACGTTGATGAAAGCGGTGAAATACCAGTTTGGCAACTTCATGTTTATAAAATTCATGAATTTTTAGGATTTTTGGTTTAGAGTAAAATGGTGTAGCATGGTCCATATACTTGCCGCCGACAATAATTTTTACTGCTTTGTTTTGAAGTGTCTGTAATTTTGATCAGTAAGATTTGTGAGTACAACCCCAAATGGATAAACCATACAACAAATGAAGATGAATGAAAGCATAGTTTAGTTTGAGAAGTGAAGTAGAAGGAAGAAAATGTTTCAATTTTGAAAGAATGCCCACCAACCTAGCAACCATATTTTCAACACTTTCGATGTAAGAATTGAATTTTAAGTGCAAATCAATAAAAACACCCAAATATTTTGCTTTATCACATGATATTATTGCTAAGTTATTAATAAATAATATGAAATGGGAACTTCGTATATTTTGTTTGGGGAGACTAATAAGATGGTTTGATTTTGATACGTTTAGACTTAATTTGTAAGCAATGCACCATTTGTAAACATTTGCTAAATTTTTATTTATTTCAATTTCTAATGAGCTATATTTGGGCTATCTATTAAAAGGCAAGTATCGTCAGCAAACAATCGCGGAAGACAATTGACGGAATTGTTTAGATCATTGATTTAAAGTTGAAAAAGAAGTGGACCAAGTATTGACCCTTGGGTTACACCATAAGTTATAGATTCAATTTCAGATTGTATACCGTCAACTGAAACGTATTGTTTTCGATGTAAGAAAGAACAAATAAGTTTATGAGCGGTCCTCGAATGCCATAATGATCTAGGTTTTGAAGCAAAATGTAATGTGAAACTGTATCGAAAGCTTTTTGAAGATCTAAAAAGATAAGTCCTGTATAGTTTCTTTGATTGATATTATCTAGAGTAGTTGTTACTATGTCAAGACTGGCATGGTTAGTTGCTATGTGTTTTTGAAATTCGTATTGTGATTTATAAATAACGTTATGTTTTTTTAAAAATTCCAGAAATCTATTATAAACAAGACGTTCAAGAATTTTTGAGAAACAAGTTAGAATTAAAATGGGTGGATAGTTGCTTGGGTTTGTTTTATTTCCTTTTTTGTGAAGAGGTATGATTTTAGCAAGTGAACAGTTTTCAGGAAATATGCCATTAAGAAAGAAAAATTTTAAAAAGCATTGTAAGTATGGTGCGATGATGGTTGAGGCAACTTTGAGAAAATAAGCAGAAATGTCATCATGACCAACAGCTTTGTTTGTGTCAAGTAAAAGAATAACGTTTGATTTTTCTGTAGTTCTGGGTGATTTCAAAATAATTGAATAGAAACAAGATTGGATGAATAATTTGAGAAGTGTTGAATGGTATCAGATTGAGGAATTTCATCAACAAGGTTTTTGCCTATTTTGCAAAAGAATTTTTTAAAGGAGCTTAGGATTGATTTAGGGTCAGTGGGTGTGTTTACAATTTTTTCTGCATCAAAACAATCAAAAAATAATGAAGTGTTTTTTGAATTCGAGAGAAGCACTGATCGTGTTATTTCCCAAATCTTTTTCTGGTTATTTTTGTTTTGGTTTAACACCGAGGAATAATATAATTTTTGGCAAGAGCTATGATCTGAGTAAGTTTGTTTGGATATTTTCGAAAAAAAGATTTTTGGCCATCATTGCCTAGTAGAAAATGGGATTTGAACATAAAACGTCGTTTACGAATTGACACCAAAATGCCTTTGGTCAACCAAGGTTTATTTTGTAACGTTTGTTGTCTACGAGATAATTTCTTCTTTGGGGCATGAATATGTAGTTAAAAGGATTGTCTGTGAAAATTCGTCAAAAATTTTATTATAATTATCAATATTCAAAGCTGGTAACTTTTCAAAATAAATGGATAAATTAGTTGCTAAATCTTCACAGAATAGTTCAGAATTAAGAGCTGACTTATCTCTAACAAATAATGCTTGTTTCTTTTTCAACGGAGGTTTAGAAAAGTCGTTTATGCAACAGCCTACAACATGATTATCAGACAAATCATCTCGTACAGGTATTACAAAGGGCGTTATATTGTGGTTGACATCATTAGTTATAAACAATAGACTTCATTGAGTCAACACAGGCCACACGCTAATTCACCATAGTTACACCAGGGATATACTTAAAAGGGATTGCCAACTACAGTACCATTGTTAATTGTTTTCGTCACGCACAAGTAATGCTCAAGTTTTCGGTCAGATTTCTGATAAAAATGCATTGTTTTTTCGAAAACATAGATTTATAAATAGATTTGGAAACATAGATTACATAGATTTGGAAAGATTACATAGATTTGGAAAGCCTGATTACATAGATTTGGAAAGCCTTTGACATAATTAAATTACTTAGTCCTTTCACCCCCCTCCCCGCTTACTTCCTGATTTCCTGATCAAAACACATTTAAAGGGAATAAAGGCTTGCATATATGGCACTGAATACGTGGTCAAAAATCTAAAACGGTTTTATTCCCTAAAGTAAAAGATCGGTAGCAGTTTTGAAAGCTGTTTTAGAGCTGTAAATACGAGATGGTGGCCGAGCAAAAGCAGTCTTTTACGCAGATTTGTACTTCGATTCCATAAAGATTAGTTAAATCATAAAACTGCATTATTATCTCTCCTCAAGCAATTTTAACCGGTGCAAACCTGCTGAATAGCACCATTAGTAGCATCACCATCACTACATTGCATAATATGAAATTGGTAGTGAAACGTTGTGCTGCAATTAGTACCCTACACTAGCATTTAAACGAATTTGAAAATCTTGTGGGGTTTCTCACGTGCGTCTTTCTCCTTTTCAGCGTCCGTCGCCATTGCTTTAGCAATCATATTTTTAGTTTGATTTTTTATTTTCTTGGATGCCACTTTGTGGTCTTCCAACCCAGTTTTGCAAAACTTTTTGAATGCTTTTTTCTTGCCATAGCATTCCACACTTCTTTATTTCACCGCCATTTATTTCCTCCATTCTTTCTGACTTCTTCTCACTTAATTTATCGCATGCCTTCAGAACACCATCTCTGAAAGATTTTCACAAATTTGTTCTTTCAACATCAATTAACTCCTCAAATTTTTTTTGCAAGTTTATTAACAAAAATGAAATTACAAAATCTATAGATGCATATTTTTTATTATTCACAAAAGTTTTGTTTTTTTTCTTTAACTGAAATTTTATACACAACTTTTAACATCTAGAAATTTGTTACAAACAAAAATTATAGAATCTCACGGATAAACTCGTTTAAAATTTGTTTAGCATCACCTTTTCCTTTCATGATTTTCTCAAGCTGTTGGATATTTTTTCATCAATTTTCTCGTTTTCGTAATAAATTTGGTCATTATTCCGTACAATTTTTTTTTTGTCTTAAACGTAAGTTTTGACATAAAAATGCCATCTTGAATTGAAATATTTTTTCATTTTATCGATTTTTTTCGTAAAGAAATAGTCATAATTCTCTTTAACTTTCTTTGTTTTGAAAGAAATTTTTAGATAATACAGTCGTCTTTTAATCAAACTTTTCTTCGCGTTTTATTAAATTTTATTTTTCACTGTGAATTTGTTAAAAATGTTCAAAATTTTATGATTTTCTTTGGTCTTGAATTACAATTTTTAGCATTTCAGTAAAACCACTTTTTGGATGTAAATGTATGACTAGAAGTACTAGCAAAACTAAACATAGGTGTTCAGTTAATAGTAATCTTCATGAACATAATGACTAAAAATGAATAAATAAAAATATATACCGTACTTCATAAACAGTTCAGCGATTAGTTTTTTAGAGATGTTTTAATCTTGTAATTTTATTATCGATTTGGTGACGTGGGTTCAAATTTCATTCATATAGGCATTCATTTGGAAACTCAATGAAAATCCAAGTTTTCATGACGCTAGGCTTCCTTTTTTAATGTCATTTTTTCAGCTTTCAATTTACTTTTTTTCTTCAAGTTTATCTTTTTATAGAAAATTTTTTCATAAAACTTTTTGACTTTCTTTGTCGTAAGTGAAATTTTACTTAACATTGTCGGTTTTTTGTCAACTTTTTCACTTTTTTTTGTCCAATGTCTGGTTTTTATAATAAAATTAGTCATAAATCATCTCATATGTCTTTGTTGTAAACAAAATGAAATAGTTTTTTTTTTAAATTGAGATTTTTCTAAGAAAACGTTTTAACTAACACTGCTCACGACATTATCAATTTGCACTTCAAAAAAAAATTAGATCAAAAGGCATTGTGTGAAGGACAAGTTCAGAAAAAAAATGAAATTTATTAAAAAATTGTTCTGCAGTATGAAGATATTATTGCTTTCGAGAATTCGCACAAGCCAAGGACTAAGATAATAAGCCAAGGACTAAGATAAATGTATTAGCTTATCCATGTATTGGTTTATTTCATATCCATGTATTGGTTTATTCCATGTATTAGCTTATTTCATTTAATTAAACGACACTTATCCATTTTAGTATGCAAATCTACATCCTGAGACCGTCAAAATTTAAGTAAAAACAATGCAAAAGTCAAACTAGTGCTATAGAAACCCAAGCAATCGCCCATCAATAGGTAGGATACCAGCAACCAGCTATTATACCCAGCATATTATTACTCTATCTATCAATTGACTATGGAACTTCCAGAAATTAACCAGCACATCCCCACTTTTAGACGCACTAGCTGAATAAAACATTACCCCGTAGTCATGGAGACATAACTAGCATTTACGCTACCAACCACACCAAGCACTGAAAGTTGTAAAAGCAAGTTTGAAACTACATTCCAAAATCACTTGCATTTCCAAAAGTTCAAAAATGATGGAAAAAATCGAACTTCAAAGAAAAAAAAATCTTACCTTATTTTTCTTTGTTTATTGAATGAAAGCAAATGTTCTTAACTTTTATCAACTTTTATGTTTTCGTAGTAAAATATGATCACAATTTCCATAACTTTTCTATGTCTTAAACGAATGTTTTAAAGTGAGATTGTCATTTTTAATTAAAATATTTCTTCATTTTATCGAATTTTTTGTGTTCATAGGGAATGGAATCATAATTTCCCTTATATTTGTCGGTTTTGAAAGAAATTTTTAAGTAAAAAAGTCGTATTTTAATCAAACTTTTTCTTCATTTTTTATTAACTTTTATGTTTTCACAGTAAATTTGTCGTAAATATTCAAAATGAGTATACACAAAACCAATCATATACTAAGAAATGTGATCAATTTGAACGTGGTGACTACAAACAAACATAATGTCGAACATGTTCATGCTTTCTACTTTTTCACATTTAATTCATTTTTTCTTCAAGTTTTATGTTGTTACACTGAATTTGTTCATAAACCTTTTCGATTTTCTTTGTCGTAAATGGAATTTTACGTAAAATGGTTAGTTTTTTATCAACTTTTAAAAATTTTTATCTAATTTCTGGTTTTCATAGTAAATTTGATCATAATCTCCATTACTTTCTTTGTCTTAAACCAATGTTTTAAAGTAAAATTGTCATCTTTAATTAAAATATTTCTTCATTTTATCAAGTTTCTTGTTTTTGTAGAGAATTTGGACAAAAATCCCTTAATTTTCTTTAGTTTGAAATGAATTTTTAAATAAAATAGCTGTTTTTTTAATGAAATGTTTCCTCATTTTTTATTAAATTTTTAATGTTTTCACAGCGAATTTGTCATGAATATTCAAAACTTTATAATTTCTTTTGTCTTTAATTACAGTTCTTTGTTTAAAGTATTCATTTTTGTTAGGTAAAGCTACTTTTGGGGTATAAATATAATTATGACTGGCACTTTGAGACGGGGTTGTTTTGCAGGCGTCTTTTGTAAATGTTGATCGATTGTTCTTCTACCAAAATAGGGAATCCAATTTCTGCGCTTTGCTTCTGACCTATATCAACTGATAACGTTATTTCCTAAATCGCTGACGGGGAGTGATTACGTTCAAACACAATTTCTTGCAACTATATCTTTAGAAGAGTATCTGAACTACATACTGGTAAAATATCTGGACAAACATACAGTTTTGTTAATTTTGTATTAAATTTTGTCTCCCCTCGTATTTTCATCAATTCTGCTTCATTGAAGGATTCATCTTCTTTATTGAAGGTTTCGCTATAAATACATGACGAGAAATGGACGTAAGACTAAACATGTCACGGAACGTGTTCACAGTTACGGCTATGCTTACAGGGGACTAGGAATAAACGTGTCAAGGAATATATATCAGCTATGCTTCATAAGACGAATCACGTATGAAGGCATTTAACGATAGTTAGTTTTGGAAATCCTAATTTAACATTTTTTTGGCTTTGTTTTGTAATCTTTGAATAATTTTACTTTCAAAATTAAAAACAATAAACAAATTTAAAAAATTAAAAAGATTGACAAAATTTTTAAAAAATCAATAAAATCAATGAAAGAAAGAAATAAACTTAATAAAATTAAAAAAATTACTTAAATTAAAAACATTGAATGATGTTTTAAAACATTAAAAAATAATTGAGTATAAAAAAAAGCATCAAAATTTTAACTTTGGTTCACTCTGTATTCGAGCGTAAAACACTTCTTTGAAACAGTTTTTTGTTGTGAAATAAGGCGTTCAATATTTTTGACTTTCTAATCTCTGAACTGTTTTGGAGTTATAAGAATTGTTTAGTTAATTAACACAGAGCACCTCCTTGAATTCGCTTTACAAGTTTTTGGCCAGGTAACGAAGTAGCCTGCACAATTTTAATTAGAGATATTTGGTAAGTGTCATGTCAAAGGCAAAAATCAAATCAAACCAAAATCAGCTACGTTTTATTGCTATTCTGAATTAAGGCTTTCCTACTAAGCTACACTACCAAAAAACGTATTTTAAAACTACAACATTACCTTAAAACCGTACATGCAAAAACATATTTTTCAGAAACAGCGGTGATGTTTCTTCTCACTTCCGACAACATAAAATAACATTATCCTTTTTGGATTGCAAAACAAAAATATTTAAAAAATAAGCGATCAATCGCAAATAATTAATTGGTAAACTGTACTGAAAATCAAAATTGATAGAATTTTTTCGAAAAAACAAGGGCCGTTGTAGTAATTTTAACTACCGGTAAGCAAATTGATTTGCAAAAGTCTGTTAATAAGCTGAAAAAAACCTGATT